>PVLD010002090.1:0-176493 GCA_004027595.1 Dinomys branickii
TATGTTCTAGATAGAAGACCTTTGTCTGAAGGACAGCCAGCTAGGATTTTTTCCCAATTTGTGGGTTTTCTTTTTACTTTGCTGGTGATTTCTTTAGATGTACAAAAACTTTTCAGTAGGATGAGGTCCCAATTATTGATTCTTTGAAGTGTTTCCCTTGCAGCTTCGTTCTTGTTCATGAACTCTCTGCCTACTCCTCCCATCCAAGTACTAACCAGGCCCGACCCTGCTTAGCTTCCGAGATCAGACGAGATCGGGCGCGTTCAGGGTGGTATGGCCGTAGACTCTGCCTACTCCTATGTCTTCCAGATTTTTACCTACTTTGTCTTAGGATGATTTCTTAACAAAGGCTTTATGAAAAAATTCATTCAGAGCAGTTCAACGTAGTATTTAAGGATTAACAAACCGCATGTTAAATCTATCTTCTTTACCTAGCTCAGCATGTTCTAGAATTAATGGCTACAAACAAAAACAAGACAAACCAAAAATCCCCCAAACATCTTTTTTGTTGCTTTCTTTTCTTACAGACTAATTCTGATTAATGGAGTGAGAAAGCCAAAGAATATTAGGAAACAACAGGCAAATAAAACCAATGATATCTGTGATTAGAAAGAAACCTTGCTCTATCTCAGTCAGAGGGGGTTTAGACTGACAGCTGAAAGGAAGAAAACTGGCTGTTTAACTAGACTCATTGTTCATTGTGGAGTTTCATGAAGGGAAGGTGGCAGACACAGGCAAGCTTCTAACCTGGGTTATGACCTTTGGTCATAAATCATGACCAAAGTTCAGGCCTAGTGATGTTATGTTAAGCACCCACCTCCCTTTAAATGTCAGTACTGCTAAGGCCCAACACTCAGCCCTCAAGCCCTGATCTCATCTGGCCCTGAGATCAAGGTCCAACTAGAGTAACTAGCTCAGGTTCTATGTTCACAATTTTACCTGTTGTGAAGTTAATGTAAAGGGTGGTCTATATTTTTAGAAGAATTTTAAAGCAAGATCTTTATGAAGAGTTAGCATCCACAATGACTGCAGAATAAACACTAGAAAGGAGTGGTATGCCTTCTCATTAATCTAATTCCAATCAGCAGCAGCCTCCTGGCTCAGCCCCAAAGTTTTCTTTGTGTTCCCTAAGCTGACATACCTGAAGCACAGAGGGTTTGGACACACAACCAGCCCAGGGCAGAACTGGAAATGGGACTTTCTGTTCCCAAGGCTGTGAATCAAGTTCCTTGGTAACACAAATGTCTACCTAAAACCTGATGAAATTTAACTCAAATTCTTTTGGGTGGGGTTAGGGTAGAATCTTCTGGATCACTACGGTAGCATTTTTTAAATTTCACTTTGTAGAAACATACACACACACAGGAATTTCCTCCTTTGTAAAGGAATTTAATAATCAATTAATAAAGTAAATTTAGATTACCTAATCCTCAAACATTTATCTACTATGTAATGCCAAGCTGGTGGTTAAGTGCTGGGGCTAAAATGCTGCCAAAAGGTGACAGGGTTCCTGGTGGAGTACAAATGTTTATGTTACCCCAGTTTTAGTTCGCTGGTGTAGAAAGCACTGGGCTGACTGAGTGTTATCTGATGACACAGTTAGCCACAGACACTAATTTACCAGGCCTGTGAACTCTAACCACATCATTAGTTTTGGGATCTGAACATGTGAGAATCTTTTTGGAGCAAGCCCTCAGGGAAGAGTTCTCTTCCCTACTTCTCTTCCCCACTCTAATCTGAAGCCTTGCAATCTCAGCAAACAAGGGCAGAGTGTGGTTTGTGTCCCTTCCAGAAAATCCCATGAACTAAACATACCAACCAAGCCAAAAGCTGAAATGAATGAGAGCTGCAGTTCACTTTTTCTACGGTATTCTTACTTCTGGAATACAAATAATCACACTGCCCAATCTGTCACATGAAACAGAATTTCTAACACTACCTACGAAAGTAAAAATGGTGGTCATACTTCATTGTTCATCTACTTCTAGGTCTCTGGGTCACTGCAAAAAAATTTATTGCTAACAGGAATAAAGAGATAGAGGAAAAAGTATTTACACACAAGTAAGAATTATGCTTTGATAGTTATTTTTTTCTCCTTACTAATATTTATGGTGTGCTAAACTAAAGAGTAATAAACTTGATGCTATTATATAGACATTATCAAAAAAACAATCCTTTTGGTATAAAAGAGAATTAGGGGCCTTCAAAACTGAATAACTTACTCTTCACAGCCTAGAAGACTGGACCATATTGGAAGAAAAATAAATGTTGAAACTAATTCCTGTCCATGTGGTCTTTTAATGATTTTTTAATGGTTTTCAAAACACTGAAAACATAAAATTATTGTACTACATTAAACATTGAGGCAAAAAAAATAGGTTAAGAGGTAGAGAAGAGAAAAATTACATCCTTGTAAACTATATATACCACAGTAATTCTAGTCAAGGCTCTCAATCTCATTTGAAGAAAATAAAATGCAAAAATGATCGGCCTGTTTGCTGCCACCCCACATGCCCACCGTCCCAGAGCCACACCACAAACCAACCACCTTCTCAAAGTGATCATGGTTTTAAGTGTCTAGTTTGACACACAAATTCTCACAGAAAACAAAGCAGTTAGACCTGTGTGTCCTGGGAATAAAGAACATGGACAAAACTCAGTATGGAAGAAATGGGGTTCACTGTCCTTCAGAGGCAAATTCCTGTTCTCCAACTGAAGTAGGGGCACACTAGTTCCCATTTTTCACTCAGGCGGACACACGATTCTGCATATGTACTAGTAACAGGGCAAGGCACAACAGTATCCCTTCCCTGTGGTCAGAGGTGTGTGGGTCTGCCTGCACAAAAGACCTACTGCAGCTGTCAAGTTACAGGGTGGAAATCAAGTTAAAAATAAGGTTTTCTGGCAGCACTGCCAACCATCAGCATCACATTTTCCTGCTGATGTCAGTGCAGATGTGGAGTTCTATTTCTGGGCATCAGCTTTTGGCTGAGCTGCATCACTACCTATGGAACTGCATGTGCTCCGGCAGAAATACAGCATTCATTTGCAAACAGAGGCAAGACAAAGCCTGTTGGGTCAGACACAGTGAGCGGTATAAGCTTCTTTGGCTTAGACATAAATAAGAATCGTATCAGCAGCTCTAGGAAACAAAATGGGGATATAGTTTTCACTGCAGGCTAACAATTTCCCGCCCAAAAAGAAAAGGGTGAATTCACAAAGAAGCTCTGTTCCCAAGGAGACAGCAAAATACTACACTCTCTTTCCATGGTCTAAGACAAAAAGAATGCCAAAAAGAAAACACAGAAAACATCAGAGGCTACTGAATTCTATTACTGCCACCTTGAAATAAATGGCAAATCTCAGATCTTCCAGAAAATCAGTAAGATAAATTTAGAAAGCATTCTATGATCTCATGTAGGATACGGATTCACCTTGAGCTAGCACGCAAGCCTGGCCCTTCAATTATGCCCTATTTAACAGGCATACTAACCAGGATCTTCCTGACCAAAGGCGGCAACCTTGCGAATTACCAGAATGAGACCATTCAGGCTCAGAATGTGGCACTGAAACTTTTCCCAAAGTGTTTGCTCATCCATCAAGATTCTCTTTCTCAAAAATAAAGTTAATTGCAGAATTCAACAGGGAACAAGTACACACTTGACTTTTTTTTTTTTTTTAATCATTTTTCCACCTATGAGGCAAGTCACTGACTACCATTTCTACTCACCAGCCTTTCTCCAGAGAGGACCTCCAGTAGCTTGATGAGCATCCGTCCATCTCGAAGGTCAGTATACAGGTCTGTGATCCGGCAGGACACTCGGGCGAGGTGGGAGTTGACCCACTTGGTGAAGGTCTTTTTCTGCACAGCTTCACGTTCATCTGCAAGCAAAGGCATACAAATTGGCTTCCAAATTTCTACCTCTGCAGAATGTTCTAAACATAGGCTGCTGAAGACCATCACCCTGGGTGCTCTGGACCCACCCACTCATACTCTCTGGCTCTGTCCTCCATATAGCTACCCTCCTATCAGTTACCCACTCTGTATTTCTAGTTCCACCAGAACTCAAACCCTATTCTTTCTACTGCAAACCCAAGCCCACAAAGATATTTATGTATGACTGTATATAAAGAGCAGAGAGCCCAATAATTTTATGGATTTCAAAATCATGGTGACAACTACAAAACCACTTCTGCTGATGGGGCACATGCCCAATGTCCTGTATTCTCAGGCTGGCCAGAGGGACAGTGAATGGCCCAGTGCCTGGGGGACGGTCTGCTTAGAAGGCTGTGCTGAGGTCTTCTCAGCCCCAGGAGATCCTTACAGGATGGCAGAGATGGAAAGACACCATGGGATAAGCTTTAACTGCTGCCAACCTAGCAGACAGGCCAGCACGACACCTGTTAAGACATCTGGACACCTGCTGTAGTCAATGGCTCTGTGAGGTCCAACCTTTTCCTAAAGGAACAACAGCCTGTCCAGATGGAAAGGAAACTTCCACAGGGATGAAAGCCAATCAGAAACAAAGGATCAAAAAAGCCAGGATTGGGGTAAGGAGAAAAAAGACAGCAAAAAACATGCTGCAGCCTAGGGGAAAAAAAAAAAAAAGAATGCCCAAAACATCATGATAAGTCACATGGAAAAGACCACATGCATTATTAATCACACAATCAGCATGATGGATAGTACTTTTACTACTACAGTCATGTGAAGAGCTGCTTTTTTTTTGGCCTAAGCTGGCTGTTTTGGAAGAGCAGATAGAGAGGTACACCAAGCAGGTGCTCTCTATGCAGGAAACAAGGCACTCTCCATTCAGATGTATTTAGGGTCGACTAATTTTTTAAATTATAATATCCTTTATGCGCTACATTGCATTTGGAAAATGTCTTTAATTCCTTAATGTGTATCCTAGGCTGTTAATGATGGGTTTGGGATGCAAAATCACTACAACCCAGCCTATCAAAGGTGCAAGAACAGAATGATCTTGAAGCATTTCTAAGTAAACAAGTATAAAATGTATTCTTTTCAGCCAACAGCCAACATGTGAAATCTTACATTAAAGAAACATTCCTGGCTTCTTTCGGGTTTCTAAAACAGGCTCTTCTTTTAGGAAGGTATTCCAAGGATTTCCTTCAAATTTCAGCAAGTGCACACCAACTTAAGCAGTTACAACCCAACTCCAAACCTCTTTACCCGTGGAGATGCAAAGAGAGGTCAAGGGTGACAGCAGGGAACTGAGCTGTAAAGAGGTCTTCCTGTAGCTGCTGTGTGCCTCAGAAACCCCAAGGACAAAGGGAGGAAAGAGGAGGAGGAGGAAGAGAAACTTTAAAATAAAAGGAATAAGAGCTTGTGTTCTTGTCCTCTTGTCCTCCCTTCCTTGTTCCTCACAAGTTCCAACTAGCACTTTTGTGTCAGGAAAAGTGCACAGGGACTAAGCACACATGACCACACAAAAAAGGCATGATTCTGCTCAGAGACTGGACAAAATCGACACCCTGTGGACACACAGGGGCAGGAAACTCAGCGGGCAGAGACACAAAGGCGAGGCAGCTATGGATGACAAACACTTTTGAAGCTGGAAGGAGGAAGAGGGAGGGGGAAATCTACGCAGTGGTCCAGTTGAGGATGAGGTTTGTGTCCTTGGGGACTGCATCCTTTGTTCCACCTTTCTTGGCAAGGCACAAACGACATTACCCTTGTACACCCCACCAAGCAAGGCCAAGGGTGATAAGCCAGACACGCTCAGAGGAGCAAAGGGCCCTTGGCAGAGACAATGGAAGACAATCTGGGGAATGTTTCCAAGTTCAAGCTGCTGTTGCTGCTCAAGCTGTGGAAGAAGGTGGAAGGAACAGCAAAGGGACGCAGGCCAATTTCCAGTCCTATAAACACAGGACAACTGCAGTGACATGGAAAGGGAGTACTGACAAGCTCCATATTGATCTAGTTATTTAGACCACAGAGGTTCTGTACTAGGGACATTTGACAATGTCTACCAACAGTTTTGATTGTCGCCACTGGGAAATAGATGCCATAGGCATCCAGTGGGTAGAGGCCACTGATATTACTAAATTTCCTACAGTACCCAGCACAGAATAGCTCCCATAACGAAGAATTATTCAGCTCCAAGTTTTGCCAGTGCCAGGCCTGAGAAACCTTGGTTTCAAAGTTCTGGGCTAACACCAACTGGGACTAGCATTCACAGCATCTTAAGAGTACATTAACTAGAGAAAGACACCCAAGTTAGGATATTATTCATTTACTATTGTTTTGCTTCTGTCGTTTGCATGTTGACTAGATGGCAGCAGAAATCCCCTGCCTTCTGGCCCACTCATTTTACAATGGACATGCTCTAAAAACAAGAAAGCAAAAGGTTGGACGATAGAACAGGGCAACTCAGTGTGGTGTGATGGAGAGCATTTCTGTCCCCTGTGCAACTTCCACTCTCTTCTTACCTTTTCATGGTTTGTGTTGCTATATTGACTGGTAGTCAAATCATGCCTGAATCTCCTTCTAAAGTCAATTTAGCTGAACCTGTCATGGGCTAGAGAAGGTTAATCCAGCCCTGCTCCAAACTTAGCAAGTAGTGCCTCTGAGAAAAGGATTTTTGCCTTCCTCCTCCCTGTGGTATTTCTCAACTGTGTTTGCCCCTAGCTTCTTACAATATTTCTTATGAGGGACTCACCTAATGGTAACCCAGTAGCAAATAGGACAAGGGCCCACTGAAGTGTCTAGCTTCTTGTGACTGCTTAGTTCCTTCTCCTATTCTACAGCAAAGAAAAATTCTCATCCGTAAGAACCACTTAAACTGAGGAGGGACCATAGGATCACACAACCTCAGGGCTAAGCAAGCTTGCAGAAGTCATCTAAATCAACTTTCTTTCAAAAGCAAAAGCAAAACTACCTACCTACTTGTTACGGTTTGTGTCTGCACGTCCCCCCAAATCCTCATGTAGTTATGGGTGGCTTTTAGAGTTTATGACTGATCCATGATCCAATGCTGGGATTATGGGTGTGAGAGCTGTACCCTAGGGTGGATAGTTTGTATATGTAAGGGAAAGAAAGGGGCTGTTGGCTGCCATTCCTCCCTTCCTGTGCTTGTTGCTTTGCTGTGTACCGCTGCCATGAACTATTGCCCTCTGCCATGTGTCACTCGCTTCACAGCCAGCTGAGTATGGACTGAAACCTCCACAAGCTAAATAAACCTTTCCTTCCTTCATTTTGGGTGTTGGGCATTTTGCTGCAGCAACAAGAAAAAAGTAACCAAGACACTACCTAACTTGCTCACTCACTCTTATTGAATACCGGGGCTAGCTATTTAAAAATTCCAGAAAGGAGTGAAAACGTGCGCATGTGTGTGACAAGAGTTCTGACAGATGTACAGAAAGACCAATGGAAGTAACAGCAATGCATTTTTAGCACTTGCTATGTCCCAGGCACTGATCTAAGTTTTGTATGATCCTCACATCTGCCCCATGAGGCAGGAACTTGTAACTTTCCAGGCAGTCTCCAGAGCTAGAGTTCTCAATGACCATGCAATAATGCCTCATCTACAACACTTGAGGAAAAAAATACATCTCCATTAAATAAGATTTAGAATTAATGCTGGGCGTGGTGGCGCACGCCTGTAATCCCAGCACTTGGGAGGCTGAGGCAGGAGGATCGTTGTGAGTTTGAGACCAGTCAGGGCTACAAAGTGAGCTCAACGCCAGTCTGAACTAAACCGCATAGTTGAGTCCCCCTCTCCAAAAAAAAAAAAAAAAAAAGAAAAGCGAAACAAAAACTGAATTACCCTCCATCTCACCACTCTAACCCTAGGTCCTTATTTCACGAATGGGGCTATGTTATCTCTGGGTAACTGTCCAGTTGTTGGATGCTATCTGCATTGATACTGGATGCCCTCACCCCTCACCCCAAGTTTGTTCTCCCTTCAAAGTTATAGGGAATAGGTCTCTATCTTATTTCCTACAGGCCTTCAGGTTTAAGCATTCCTCACTGTTCCCTTTTGTTAATAATGTCTACCATGGTAAGATAAGTGGAACCTAAGATTGTGTCTGAGGACACCCTCCACCTCTTAGTAGTCTGGATAGCACGTACCCACCAGCACAACCTCGGATGCAAGGCAGCTGCAGCTCTGGACATTTGGAGGTAGGAAAAGAGGGTCACCAAGTAAAGAAAGGGCAAAAGAACCAGCAGCTCACGGGAGGAGTTTGGTAAGTATTCTACGTGACAATGCAGGAGTGGGAGTCAGGAATAAGCATTCCTAATGCCGCTCCCAAAATAAACTTCCAGGAAGCAAATTGCACAAAAATGTCCCTGTAGCTCTTAGCATCTAGGATCAAGAAATAGTTCTGAGTAAAAATCCCAGCCCAGTAAGTTGTTAACGCCACAAACTCAGAGATAAATCAGTTAACTACTGGTCAGTGAGGACTACTGAGAAGCACATGAGGAAACCTATGCCTGAGCGGGTAACATTTGCCATCAGCTTCTGATTCCTGCAGGACTGAAGTATAAGTGAAATCCTACTACTGGTATTTCTTGACGCAAACAAAATTTTGACATACGTATGTCTACAGTAACACACCATACTCTTGAACAGCAGTTTATACTTCTTCAAAGCTCACCAGATCCTCACAGCAACTGTCAGGAAGGTAGAACTCAACAGTTACCTCCAGTAAATAAATCCAGACTCAATGAATGTCACCAGCCAGCAGTGGCAGAGCCGGCACGTCCTGGGGATCCTTTGGTGCTGCTCTCTTTCTTGTTCTGTCACAGAAGAGGGATTATTATGCACTGCTATCTTTCTCTTTAAAGTGCCTCGCTAGATTCACTTACTTATCTGGTTCCTAATAAATAATATGAAAATTTCAGAACAGATCTTAGAAAAAGGAGATGAGATATTCAGGGCACAGAAACAGGCTTGCTTAATGATTAAGCCAAGGGGCAGCGAATGTCCTTTCCAAAATCCCCTTCTAGAAGCACATAATCTACTTTTTAGGGAATGACTACTGTCAACACCGGAAGGATACAGTGCTTCAATATTTAGTCCAAAGAATGTGCTATACACAGAAAAATGAACACTAATTTAGCACACATCAAACTACAGGCCACAACAATAGCATTGATGAACAGACGATATTTTGCTATAAAAATGATTGGGCAGCATCTTTTGGCAATACTCTCTGCACAGTGCTAAACACAGCCATATTCACCAAACATCGTGAAACAGTAAGAACCAATGCCAACGGAAGGCCTAAAAGCATGGAATAGTCTAAGAAAGCAAGGGAAAAAGCAGAAAGAATAACTCAGATGACCCTATTCATTATTTCCTGCAAAGACTGAATTTATATATGGCTTAAAAAAAAAAAAAATCTTCCTTTTACTTTACAAGTAGTCTGAACCTTTTACTTTTCAAGTAGTGGGTATAACCCAAGCATATGTTCCATCTGGTTCTTCTTCAATTGTGCCAAGATAATGGCCTGGCCAAAGTCAGAGATGGCAATCGTGCAATTTTTTGGTTTGTACAGACATAAATACTTAAGGTATAGAGACCTGGGTTCCAGGTAGGAAAGGAATTGCAAGAATGGAAGCTGAGAAATCAAAGGGAAATGTTGACTAGCTATTTAATAAAGCTCAGTATGCTGAAAATAATAATATTAATAAACTCCAACATTACAAAATGTGTACCTATTTACATAATTCTAGTGTAAGGTTTCTTGAACTAGAAGTCTAGCTGGGGCAAGAAAATTAAAAATTAAAAAATAAGGTATTACAAAGAAGTACAGCATTGACTGAAAGAATGATTTTGACAGTATTTGGGGGTATTCAGAAAAAACATGCTTACCACATGGTTTCAGGTACCCACCATCAACTGCTGAGGCCCCTTGCCCTGTACCTCTCTTCCCGTTCTAATGCACCTTAAATGTCACTGCCATAGTCATCCTCTCTGAACAACAGTGTTTCAAAGTCGCATCACTGCACTGACACCGTCAGTGATCCCCAGCTATCTACAAGGCAGCCCAAATATCTGAGTATGCATCCCAAGGTCCAGAGTAGACTCTCCTATACCAGCTTCATTTGAGAAGCCCACCCCACCCCTTTCTATGTTTTACCACCTACCAGGTCTCATTTATCATGCTCTGAACCTAAATTTCATTTTTCTCTCATCTTTTGTTTATACTATTATTCCAACCTGGAAGGCATGTACTCTTCTTTTGCCCTTCCTTTAAGATCCAGGCCAGGAGCTCTTCCCCCTGCAGCCTTTTAGTGGGTCCCAAATTCTATGCCCTCAGCTAGGCTGCAACTGCCTCATGGGCAAGGGTTCTATTCTTACCTATTTAGAACATTAGCATACACCAGGCAGAGTACGTACACAACAAACAAGTATCTGTGAAGCAAGTCAGCAAATCTGCAGGGCCCAAAAGGCTGGCTGTCAATAAAGCTTACTGCTGCTAGTGGTCCCCCAGATATTAAGGAAGAAACTACAATCATACAGACACTAAACAGTTAAATGTTATCAGTGTACTAGTAGAAATCTCTTGTGACTTGTTTCTTGTATTTGTTCCTCAGTGCCAGATATGATAAAAATACAATTATGTACTACTATCTTTCAGATTAAAAAGATCCACAGCCAATTAAAGTTTGACAATTTTGTTGTTTTTTGTTTTGTTTTGCTTTGTTTCTGGGCAAGTGTCATCATATACCTGTACAGTAAAGTTGCAAAATACACAAGGGTATAACTACAACATTATTTTAACCTATTATACACTTTAACATGACAAACAGGACACTGTCATAGTTATAAAATTATATAAATTTATCCATTAAAGTTCAATTCTTGAGTAAAAAAATAAATAAATAAAGAAACCTAATTCAAAAGAATACAGTGGAGTGCAGTCTCCACATGTGCCTCAGCTTGAAAAAATAAACCAATTCCCAGGAGCAACATGCAAAATACACAAAAAGCAGGAAACCGGAAATAGGCAACTGCTGTATTGGTAAGAGAGAAATTAAACTGTTATCTTGAGGCAGCAACAGGAAGGAAACTAATCTTTAGACTGAAGGTCTCTCTGTGATGGATTCATCTGGGGGCCTTATTTCATGTTTGCTAACTAGTATATAAATAGAATCTGAGTTAAAATATTATTCCTAACAATTTAACCCATTTTGTGGACCAAACACATGTAAACATCTGTTCTGAATTCATGTGCAGCAAACATGCAATTCTTAGCTAATAAAGTCTGATGGACAGTCCAACTATGAACTCTGTATAACCCCACACCTATAGTGTGCATCAGTTGAACAGCCCCTGCTTGCTGCTTACAGAGAAGGTCTGTCTGTGCAGCACGACTCTGACTCTGCCAACACAAAGACCAAGCACTACCGGGAGAAGCTCTGAGAGAAGGTCTACAATAATAGATCAAAGGGTGAAACAGCTCGGATGAAATGAGTCCAACTTTGTTCATTCATATGCACTTGAAGATGCTACATGAGGGTCTTCACTTACCTAGTTTATTACAATGTATTTTTAACTACATGAGAAAAACAAGGCACAGAAAGGGTTTGGTGACTCCCAGATAGCATGCTGCTGGCAAAACTACATGGAGGATTAGAACCCACATCTATCTCAACCCTGAAGAATCTCAAAGCCTGCAATGCAAGACTCATATCACTAGCCCACAATGCCTGAGGAAGAAAGATATTCACCATGCCAAATAACAAGAAAAATATCAAGACCATCCGCCTCAGGTCAGTTCTTTTGTGATTGAAGGAAGTCAATTCAAAGCAAGGCTCAGCACATTTGTACCTTGAGCCTGCTTTAGGATAGCCTGGAAGCTACTACGCTTTAACGTCTCGAGGGGATTGTTAGAAGGGGAAGTGATGAGCCACAGATACCCCATGTGCCCTACAAAGCCCAAGTTAGTTATCTTTGGCCCTTTACAGAAAATGTTTGTCATATTAAAATGTTAAATTGTTGGTGCTATAGTCCCTTTGTTATTAAATTCAGCTTTCCTATCAAGAGCAGCTTAGTCAATATGCATTGAGTTCTTGCTATCAACACGGTACCATACCATGTACTGTTTTAAAATTTGTTAGGTATGTTGCCAGGCTGATGTCCACTAGTAGCACCCATATTTTTCTAAAAAGTCATGTTGCTAGAATTCTGTCCACAGTCAGGCCAGGTAAGTTTGAACTTGGGCACCCTTTCCCTCTCCAGCTCAGTGGATTTTGCTTTCTCATAAAACTTTAATTTTATGAGCTTTATTATATTAAACAATTGAGTACTTAACAGGAAAAAACCCCACAAAAATAGTGTTGAATTTTTAATATGAGAGCATCAAAATTTTCAACATCAACTGTGTTTTGGCATACTAAGTCTAAAAAAGAATACAAATAAATTCTTATATGAACTACAATAAAAATACCAATACTAAAAAAAGAAAAAAGCTTCACTTCAGTTATCACACTAAAGACAGTCTGCACAGTATATAACACATGTCAACAGTATACTGACAACACATGTTTTGCTTTCCTAGTCTTCTTATAGGACATACTTGACACCTTAGTGGTCTTGCTATTTTGTCAGGAGCTCATTATATAGTGTGTAGTTAACAGGAACATAAAATAGCAATAAAATAAAGTATTAAATTCTTAATATGTAGTGTATGTTTAGAATAAACATCAACATTTTCACATCAGATGTGTACTTGCTTATAAAACCTGAAAGATAACAACAGAAATAAATTCCTATATGAACTATGAAAATACCAATGGAACTCTTACAAAAGTAAGCTTTGCTTCAGCCGTCACACCCAAAGCAGTTTTCACACAGGTCAAGGGCACGTTCCATGCATTTGTACAGTTTACAGGGACAGCACATGTGCTTGGCTTTCCCTTCCTGTGTGCCAGGCCATTGTTATGACCTCTGGTTTTCCTGGTCTATCAGGAGCCTCCTTTTATACTGTACAACATGCACTTAGCAGGGCAATAAGGTGTCAATAAAATATCAAATATATGATGAATGCCTAGAATAGAAATCAACATTTTCACATCAGCTATTATTTGCTTACAAAACTTAAAAGACAAAAAATAAAATAAAATAAATAAAAAATAAAATAAAATAAAAACCTTAACTATCCTATTAACCTGCTTCAAAACTCGGTTTCATTCTCTTTTTCCTCTTCCAAAAAAAAAAAAAAAAAAACCTATGTAAACTACAATGTAAATACAAACAAATGTCTACCACAAAAATTAGCTTTGCTTTCCAAGGCAGTTTTCACATATGACAACTACGTGTTCCATACACAAGTATTGCTTAGACTGATAACACACAAGTTGTGTTTCCCTTCATTTTCTTATAGGAACAGTTGACATCTTTTTGGTTTTCCTGTGGTTGTAGTAGGTCTTTGTAATGCCATGGCTGCCTGTTTACCTGTCAGCTTACCAATGTGCTCCACAGTTTTTTTGGGTATAGTTCCCTGGGCAGAAACATCTTGTTTTTCATCTGCAGTAAATGATCCCTTATGAGCTCCAGTCCTGATCCTCTAAGAAAATGTCTCTGTACTATTTTGCACTTGTTATTTTCTTTGTGAACTATCACACTATTTATGCCACATATGTTTAGAACCGAGTAAAAAACACAACCATTGGCCAATGCTTTGTGGTTCAAGTGACATCGTATTTGCTGCATAACTCATCAAGAACGTCTACTTCACCTTTGGTGGTGCAGTAGGAAGTTTCCACCTCAGGTTCCCTATCAGTATTTCCATCATGGTGCGATGCTGACACCAACAGTACTGGTTCTTCTGCCTTTGCCATATATGAGATCAATGTTATATCTTTCCAAAACCCCGAGATTGTACTATGTAATTCATTCTCTGTTTTGGAATTGCAGCATTTCATTTGGAATTTCTTCTTTGTTTCTTCATATGGGTCCTACGCTGATCAACTTGTACTCTGTTAGCTAATGTAACGTCAATCAGAAACTGGCAAATTAATTGTTGAATGCCACATTCTGATTACTTTGGGAGATGGGAGCAATAAATCTAGTCACACCATTTAGTTTATCACCATATAAATAAGGAATTGATGGCTGAGTTCTGGATAAAAGTTTAAACTGAAAGAAGCTAGGTGCGGTGTGCACACCTGTAATCACAGTACCCTGGAGGCTGAGGCAGGAGAATCATTGCAAGTTTGAGGCCAGCCTGGGCTATAAAGTGAGCTCAAGGCCAGCCTGAACTGCATAGCCAGACCTCATCTCAAACAGACAAAAAAGAAAATTTTACATACAAAATACCTTTTTAAAAAGCACATAAAATCTTTGCATCTACAAGGCCATAAATTTTTACACCATATTTTGATATAAGGTGGAATGTAAGTCTTTGACATTCCTGCAATCACCATAAGAAATCCCTACTAAGTACAGCAGACCTATGAATGCTTTTCAGTTCAGCTAAAGAGGTGTCACACTAAAAACACTTTTAATATGGCTATTGGTGCACAGAGGACATTTTACTTGCATTTAAGCCTCTGTGTATTTCACAGTATCCCATAGCATTTTGTTAGTTACAATTTCCAACACAGAATGGCAGTGCTGGCATTCTGTCCACTACCTTGCACCCCTGCATCCCTCACTATAATTTCAGACCCAGTTCTAACCAGGTATGTGGCCATTTTGCAACATTTTGACTAGTCAAGTACGTATTCACATTGCTGCTTTTTTCTTCATCTGAATCAAGGAGGTCTGCATTCCTTCTGGAATTCTGGCTCACATGGCCAACATCAAAGTTATCTCCATCATCATCAACCCACACCATTCTTTGTTATGAAAGCATGTATTTTACCATAATGGATCATCTTTATCATCTATGAATGAGTAATCTGATGACCTCCTCCATAACTTGCAAATCTGGTTTTTCATGTGTCATTGTACTGAACTGGGCTACCTCTATCAGAAAAATCAAAAGAAAACTTTTTGTTTTTAACAAATCCTGGAGTAGTGTGGGTCTATTAGACTCTCTGTGATGCTTGGGTAAACATATGCAAAAGCAGTTAGATGAGCATAAGGTGGGGGAAAATCTCATTTTTCCACTTTTGCACACATGTACACACTTCACCGTTCATCATACCAAGTGGGTAAACATACAGATAGCTTCGTCTATCCCTCTGGGAAAGGTACTAAGGTGTGTGGCTAGCTACTATTACACTAAAGTACAAATCTACAGCTGAAAAGTAAGGGATGGGCCCACTGGGCCCAGTCTTAGGTACCTGCACAACGAGATGAATAGTGTGTTACCTCATCTGCCAGAAAAACTCAAGAGTGCACCTTCTCATTCAGAGACTTAGGAAGAATGAGGCATTTAACACATTTCTCAACTTCCTACCCCTCTATACATGCTTGAGGCTCTTCGGGTGGGTTCTTACTATTAAAGTAAGACATATCATTTGCCATCATCTGTTCTCATCAATCCTCTATGAAAAGGAAGTGAATCAAAGCTCAAGGTGAATTAAGGTAGCCTTAGAAGTTCAGAATAGCTTGGAACTATACAAAGACCATATCTTTTAAGCCGGGCATGGTGGTGCATGCCACTAATTCCAGCTCTCAGGAGGCTGAAGCAGAAGGATTGCAGCAAGTCTGAGGCCAGCCTGAGCTAGTGAGTACAAGGCCAGCCTGAACTATACAGCAAGACCCTGTCTTAAAAAACCAAGAAGGGGTGGGCAAGTGGCTTGGTGGAAAGTCCCTAGGTTCAATCTTCAATGTGTATACACACACACACACACACACACACACACACACACACTCTCTCTATACCCTTAAACTATCAAAGTAAAAGGCAATGCTAGCACTAATACAAACTGATAGGAAAGGACGTTTTTAGAGCAACAACTATAATAGGCACACTAAAGATAAAAACTTTATAAAAGCAGTTTAATGACAACACATGGAGTACTGAGTGTTGATGGATACTACTATGAAGTAGCTCTGAGCAGGACTTAAATTAACCAATTGGCTTTTTAGGTTTACTTAAGCATCTGTCCAAAGCCTAGGCTGCTTGTCTGGAAGTGGGCAACAGCCTCATAGTAAGTGAACCTTTGTGAGTCATTAATCCCTACTAAAACCTATAATGGTGGATGAGGCCGGAAAGCCTTAAAGGGTAAGACAAGATTACAGCCAAGGACACCTGGATCTGACCTCAACTAGATAAAGACTGTAGCCTCAGGCATCTCACTGGGGGGGGTGGACTGACTTAATCCTTATTAAGGATTAATTTAATATCTTACTTGAAGTCCTTGAGTGATTTGCCCTTCTTGAGTACTCCCCTCCCTCCCTCTGATAACCAAATAAATACAGGCCACCCAGAGAAGGTCTCAGTCTTAGTCTCTGAGAGAATCTCAAATTCTGTGAGAGGGCTTCAGTCCTCCTGGAGCCCTGGAATCACTCTATTTGCCTCCCTTTATTCAGCCTTTGCTGTATACTTGTTCTGGAGATTGTGGACTTGATCAGCCCACAGTAACTGAGGAATATTATTAACCTGACAAGAGTGTCTGTGATTTTTTTCTCTAAGAAACACTAATGAAGCAATAATTATTACCCTACACCAGTCTAGGGTTTGGTAAAGTTAAAATCCTGTATATTCACATATGGCCTAACAACGAGGATGACAAGGACATGTTCTAAGAAATGTCATTATGCAATTTTGTCATGTGACTATCATAAAATATACTCACAAACAAATTGTGATGGTGTAAGCCCACTGCACACTAGGCTGTACTAAAAGCTACTGGTTTCTATCTAGATGTTCCCCAAGATGCTCATTAAGTGAGGGCTTTGGAAGGTGACTAAAGTATGGGGCCTGAATAGCTACTAGGAGGTGGGTTCTTGTCAGAAGTGGTGGGTCACTAGGGGCCTGCAAGGGCTTCTTGCCCTCCCGAGCTCCTCCCTCAGCTCGCTACTTGCAGGCTCCTATGAAGTAGGCAGCTTTCCTGTGCCGTGCCATCCTTCCCTGCAGCTAGCCAACTAAAATAAACCTCTCCTCCCCTAAGATGTGCTTGTAGGGCATTTTGTCCCAGCAGTAAGAAACTACTAGGATAGCTACTATCATACATGCTGTCCATTGCTGACTTGCATGTCATTATGTAAAACATGACTGTAACTTCATTTTTAAGGCCTCATGGAAGGCTTTTGCTGTAGAACCTTTGAAATTAAGTAAAGGTAGTATGAGAAAATTCAAATTTATTTTTTGTGTGTGCAATGCAACAAAGAAGGTAGCCATACTATTCTCAGATTCAAACCGTGATAACTTAGTCAACATACAGAGTGGCAGGACTATTAAAGGTGTATACTAGTGTTTAAAAAACAAACATTTTTCATTATTAGGAACATTAATCAGAGCTTAAAGCTCACTTTCATAGAAGTCAATGCATAAACTGCGATCAAGGTCTCAGTGAATCTTATCTTAAAACTGGTCATACCTAAACTCAAATTTTACACATGAAAAAATAAAACTCTGTATCGTGGATAAAAAGGGACACAAAGGAGGAAACTGGCTTTTCTGTTTTATCTTTTGTGGGTTATTATTTTTTTTTTTTTTTGGATCTTGTTGTTGTTGTTTTGTTTTAGATCCTTAAATCTGTTAGTAAATTTAAAACACAAATCTGTTTGCATAAGAAAATGCAGTGAAGGTCTCTAGTGTGTGCCTACAGGCAGGCCTCTCCACCCCCTTTCCCCTCTGCAGTACTATTTCTACAAAGTCAGATACTTCCAGCAGGTGTGGGGTGTAGTTTGCCAGCTTGGAGGTGGGGTAATAGAGGGTGAATCAACCTTGTCACAGGAGGAATATTATTGGTGGTTACTTAGATACAGCATGGGAGGCCTATTGTCCTATCCATTTGTTCTTCAAGGGCATTTTACAGCTTAATGAATAAGGTGTCTCTCTTTAAGAGGTTCTATGAAGGTAACAGTCTTGGATCTGGGTGGGAAGGGAGGCTCAGAGACTCTGATGTGGTTACAGATAGCAGAGGCTCTACCTTCAGGATCAGGGAGAAGCACCTGAAAATAAACACTTCCTTACACTCCAGCACACAAGTCTTTTCACCTACTGAAGGCATGGTGAAACAGAAATATTCATGTGATTGGTAGGGTAAGGGACATACCAAAACTTAAAATATGTACTCCTCCATCTTCCAATCATACATGCACTTACTTTCTAGAAATATGTGTATAAGAATACAAAGATGTATAGAAATAGCACTAGATTTTTATAACAATTGTACAAAGGAACAGTAGTAACAGCACCAAAACAGAAAAGAATAAAAACAAAATTAGGTATATTTCAATAGGTGCATCTATTTTAAAATGGCTCACCTATACAGAATAGTGCATTTGCATTAATGAGTAAAGGAAACTTGAGGTATACAGGTTTAGGAAGATGGCCATGTACCAGTATTGAATATAAAGAGTCCCTTATACTGATGTATATATTTAGTATAATCCCATGAACATTTAAACGTAAGCTATTGCAATAAAGATATGGAAGGATACACTCTTTCCCTAATTTCCTCACCCTCTCTTTCCTTTCCTTCTTGGGTACTGGGTAATGTATGCAGGGCCTTGCACTTAACTAGTTCTGCTACTGAACTACACTACACTGCACCCCCAGCCTTATATCTTTTTCAAGTTTCTTCTATTTTACATGATAGCATCTCACTAAGTTTTCCTGGATGGCCTTGAACTTGTGCTCTTTCTGCCTAAGCCTCCTAAGTAGCTAAGGTTACAGGTATGTGCTGCCACACTTTACTATCTCAAGGGAATAGAGGACAAAAGGCATTTCTGCTTGTGTATTTCTGCAGTTTGCTGGAGGTTTTTTCCTTGGGGTTTTTTTTCTCTTTTTTCGAAAATGATCACGTACCAATTTGTAAAAATTTAAAGCACATTTTCATTTGAAGGGAGAGTGCACGATCCATTTCTATTTGACAACGTAACTGAGGTAACCGAGGTTCTCTAGTACATCTGAGACTGGGACGAGTACTGGTGACACCCACTGGAGGAAAAATTCTCTCAGCCACCACAAAATAATGTGTTAACACTGTCTTCAATGGATCATCTAAAATGAATATAATATCACCTTGAATTTTCATTATCTTTCTTCTTCTTAACAATTCCCAAACTGAGAATTTTCAATAAGTCAACACAGATGCATGCATCACAAAGAATGCTCCAGATCTCCATTATTAGGCTCTCTCTTCCAAGCCCAGCCAGGGGCTCCTTGCCTTCATCTGACACCAGAGAAGAGTGTATACACCTTGCATTATCACAGAGTCCTTCTTTTACAGTCATTGCCAGTTTGTACCCAAGACCAACACCATCCTCTTCAAGTGCCTTTATCCACAGCAAACTATCCCTCTGTCTCTCCTATTCCAACCCCCACAGATTGCTTAAACTCTGGAATGAGAGGCTCAAAAAAGGTGGCTTTAAAACTTTTCTGCCATCATTTTTTTTTTAAACAAACAGATAAAATAATTTACCACTGCATCTGTTTAAAACCAGCATCAACATAGACTGATGGCTTTCAGCAAGTCAAGGTTAAACATAGCCAGACTTCCAGATGTTTCCCTGTACCCTGGTTTTCTGTTTGGGGCCCTGGTAATATGGATTCCCTACACATCAAACCACAGAGTGGTGCATCTGCACCCTGGAAAAAGTGACGTGCCTGCTGTCTGACATATGGAAAGTTCTTGAATGGGCTTTGGAGGCAAGTAGAGTGATTAATTAATCAAAAGTATAGCTTGGGGTAATTAGCAGAAGCAGCAAAAATGTTTAGTTGAGCTTCCTTTTTTTTTTTTTTTATCTTGAGGCAATTCCTACAGACAGATCCTCAGGATTAATGAAGTTTAATGAGACCAGGAGGTGCAGGCTAATTAGTCAGTTAAGGAGGAAGCAGTAATGACAAAGGGAAAAGGTTTTTGCACCTGTGATCAGTTCAGGCCTGGGACAGTGTTTCTTAAATGGTGAGCTGTACCCTCAAAGGAGTCCTAGCATAAATTAAGAGTTAAAAACAAACGAAAACCCCAAAAGCAAATAACCCCAAGCACGAAAAGGGCGGCTGCTCCCCAGCCCTAGAGGAGGAACCATACTAGCCCCAAGGCAGTGACAGCGCAATCCCAGCCACAACCTCTTCCAAAGCAGCACCACAGTCCATCAGCCCCAGCTGTGCCCTGTCCTACTTGAGCAGGGCAGGCACCACCTTGTGTGATGAAGTCTTTAGGGGGCAGTTTCCATCTAGAGCAGCCCTCCTCCCCAGCACTAAGAATATTAAAAAGTTATGGGGAGGAGGAGGAGCACTTAATGACTACACGACTCCTTAGCATTCATACCTCAGCATTCTCCTCTCCACTGCACACCTTACTGCCATTAAATTTCTTTTGTGTTACTTAAAATGAGTCACTGGACAATGTATGCATATTTCAAGCCATACAGGACATATATCCAGTTCTGTCAAAATATTTTACACTTTTTATTATGAGAATCTCATCTTGGTTCCCCCTAGGCCGGATAAGTCAAGTGAACAAGAGGAACACAAATCTTTTCAGAATTGAGTAGTTACGGGCAGTTAGTTTTCCAATCTGCTAAGAAAAAACGAGGGAGAGAAAGTCTGTTGTTAAACAGTAACAATATATACTGAAATTACAGCATCAACATACACAAATAAACAGCTGGTGGCAATGCTACTAGTCCTTCCAAATCACAAATCCCGTGCTTTGTATCGTTTTCTTGATAATGTGGATGAATCTGCTTTACATATTTTTAGATATATAAAAAATACAATATATAATAAACATAATACATAGTAAATATATATGTGAATATGTAAACTTTTAAAACAAGTTGTGAAGAGCTAGTGTGGACATAAACGGAAGTTGCCCACCAAAGGGAGCCAGAAGCCTCTGAATGCTGCTGGTTCCTCAAAGTTTTAGCGTTTTTTAGTTTAGTTTTTTAGTTAGTTCTATCTTCAATCTCTTTCCTTGATAGAAGAAATGACCAAGAAAATAAATGTATTCCTCACATAACAATAAAACCACCCAGGCCCAGGGATATAGCTCAGAGGTGCAGTGCTCGCCCACCAAGTGCAAGGTCTTAAGTTCAATTCCCAGTACCGCCCCGCC
Organism: Dinomys branickii; assembly: GCA_004027595.1. Classification (NCBI taxonomy): domain Eukaryota; kingdom Metazoa; phylum Chordata; class Mammalia; order Rodentia; family Dinomyidae; genus Dinomys; species Dinomys branickii. The sequence continues at coordinate 21,161 of PVLD010002090.1, forward strand.
AAAAAAAATCCAAAAGTAACCTTTAAATGGAGCTTTTTTCTTTGGAGAAAAACCAGCCTCACAGCCACTGCTACCATGGAAAAGGGCATTCCAAGGTTCCCTCCGACCGTTTGGAAACTTAGTTTTTCAGGAACACCGACTTCCTTGGAGGAAGGGGTGTTACAGGCTGTTAGAAACCTCTTTCAAGTATGGCTGGAAGGTAAATGAAACTATGCCTCTGTTAAACATTTACACAAAGACTGGTCCTAGTAACATTAAAAACCACTTCTCAACAGCAGCTTCTGCCCTGGGAAAGGAGAGAGGAAATACTCATTCAAGTTCAGCATAAAGATTTGGGTTTATAACCAGTTTCCAAAGTCAATAATATGGTTATTTGCTGTAGGATATTTACTTCTACAGTTTTGGAAACTGTCTGTCACGCTGTTACTTTCTGGCAAAGCCTCAGAAACAATACCTTCATTTGAGTCTTAATGCTAAAAAAAATTCCTATGTTCTTACCAATTCTTGAGATCATCAGTCCTGAGGTCCTGGGACTCACAAAGGTACCCACAAAGTTTCAGAACTCCATTCAGCAGATATAGTACACCTTTTCCAACTCAAAAGCTGGACTAAGACCAACTCTGTACTCTCCTGATGGGACCCAACTGCAGCCATGTACTTCAGCTAAGTTTTTGGTACAGAGAAATTGTTTACTGGGCTAATCCTAAACACAGGTGAGCTGTCCCTCACTGCTGCCAGAGCCCACACAGGTAAGTGAGAAAGGTGGGACACTGAGGTGTTTTCAGAAACTTCTGGTTTTAAATATTACAGTTTACCTACTTCTGGTTTGAGGTAATTATAAAGTTTACCTTCACAGAGCCAGTCCAGGAAAACAAAAAGGTAGTAAATTAAGCTTATACTGTATTCTCTGTTGGGTGATATCTTTAGAATTGTGGATGCTACAGGTCAAAGAGAAACTGCTTTATTCAGTCTAGGAGCTTACTGTCACAGTTCCTTCTACATTTTAAATACACTGCAGCTCAAAGCTCAGAGATCACTTAAACTACATAAACCCACAATAAGCTTTATGCTTAAGAGAACAGAAGGGGAAAACAAAACATACACATTTAAAGAAGAGGGGTTTTCTATATGACATCCTCAAAAGAAAATTTCTTTAAAAAAAGATATAAAGCAGAGACACGGTACCTTTCAACCTAGCAACCCCAGGTCTTCTTTAAACAGACACTGTAACTATATTTTTCTAGAGACACATAAAAAAGAAAAAAACCAGTGTTCACTGACAGTAATAATCTTATGATGAGTCCTGTGATTCTGAATTCTGCAAGCAGCAGTTATCATCATATACACACAAAATTCACCGTCTCTATTAGGAGACACTTGCCCTGGCCAAATTAAATCATTGCTTCAACTGGGGTAGTGGGATAAACAATAAATACAAATATTTAACTTGGTTTTCTGATGCCAAATTTAGAAAACAATGGCCAGCAAGCAAAACCAAATTTGTGGTTTCGGGACTTTTAACAACTCAGATAAACTGGTACCCCCCGCCCCCCAACACACAAACACAGGGAAAAAGGAAACATTGTTTTTATAACTACTTAGAGAAGCTCAAAAGGTAGCCTGGGAAAAAAAGTGCAAATAGCAGCCAAAAGTCTTTATTATGGTAGGAAGCAGCAGCCAAGCCAGAAAAAGGGGTTATCTACTTTATTCACCCATGGATATTGTCGAACAGAAGGCCACTTGGCCTAAAAATACCAACAAATGGTCCAGCAGCTGAAAATGTTTAACGTCAAGAAAAATCAGCAAATCTGAAGAACCTGAACTTAAAGATGGTGTTTCCCCCGCCAGCTCCACATTCTAGGTTATGCTGCCACCTTTCAAAACTGTTTCGGAGTTACCTTCTGCGTAGCAGACACCTCAGGTGTGAAAGGCAGACTTTTAACTCCAAAATTCTACTTCAGTACTAGTACTCTTCATTCCAGGTTTTTTACAAATAATTTTGTATACTAGCAAAATAGTCCTGTTAGCTCAGTCCCTTTTAGTCTTCCAGAACCGGCAGAAATCATTAAAGAAATGGTAATTAATTCCAAGATTAAGCAAGGCTTGAATTCTACAGTGTTGCTGCCCTTTGCCACCAACATCAACTAAGAGCAAGTCTCAGCAAACCCTTTCAAGTTGGGACAGAATCAAGAAATTCTACCTCTCAGCAACAGCTTTTCTCAATGCAGGTTGTCCAGGTGATAACATAAGAATAATCGAAGATCTACAAAAGCACAGACATAGGAGTTTAGGTATTTTCAGAATTATGCAGAAAATGCTCCGGAGTCAGCACAGCAAAAACGGTTAAGAAATCAGTCTGTTAAGAGCACAGATGCTTGGGTTATAATTCCAGCTGTGCCAATTACTAGTAAAGTTTCTTTGGTCAGTGTGTCCTTTGTGCCTCTGCTTCCTATCTCAATGGAGACAGCAATACCTCACAAGGGCACTGTGAATCAACACTGCAAAATACTTGGTAATAATAATAGCAAGTGAGCACATTACCATCACCGCCGCCACCACCAATCCTGGACACTGGGTTACAATTTAGGTCGCCACCTATTTTCTTGCTCCTTCCAGGAGGATGTACCTTTTATTTTCTTGCTCCTTGGCAACCCTTTAGTTTCCCTACAGGACTGAGTCTGTGTGCCCAGAGGACAAGAAGCCAAGGATGTTCAGTTTAGTAGTAGTCATTTACCCATCAGAGCCTTGGAAAAACATTCAAGAGGTGAAAGTAGCCATGCATTTACTTGCCGAAGCCTTCAAACCCGTACCAGACAGCCTACAGCCTTAACAGGCAACAGAACTGAGACAGAAGTCACTTGTTGAAGGTCACTTTGCAACATCATCTGCTGAACAGCTGATTTCATGGACTTGTGCCAAGATCAGCATATTTGGGCGGGGCGGGGGGGGCGAGTGGGTCAAAACTCCCAGTTTAAAAAGGTAGTGACAAACGAATTGGAAGGAAAAAAAAATACACCATATCTCAGGTAAATGAGACTCCATTTCTCCAATATGCTCCAAAGTTTTGTGACTGTGTGTGTCCATTTTCTGCTCTTATATACCCATCATCTTATCAACTAATCCTGACCATACTTGGAGAGCTCAAAACATCTCTCTCACATCTAATATCCAAGGGCATATTCGTAAGGCTCAGAACATTTGCCACTCTCTACCTAGTATTCACTTTCAGAATATAATTTCAGACAGTGACTGTCAATTACACATCTGTATACAGTGTGTTTAGCAATACAACCTGCTCACCAAGACACTTACCTGCTTGTTGAATATTGGGTACACAAATTTGATGGATGCCTCAGAGATCTTAAATATATATATAAAACCTAGACTTTATCCATAGCACTTACTCTTGGGTTATCTAGGAGGGCCACGCTACTTCGTTCTAAGAGCCTGTCTACAATAGTGCATCAACTAGGGCACATTACAAGCCTGGCTTATCAGTTGGGTTCTGAAAACATGCTCTAGAACGCACCAATACTTTTAACAAAGTACATAGTTTTAAAAAAAAACAAAAACAAAAACAAAAAACAAACCTACAACTAAAGCCAACATCTATCTTTCTGGGCCTACATGCACTTACCATCTACATTTCAGCTTTAGGTCAGCAAGTCCCGGCAGCAGTGGAAAAGGAGGCAGCTTGGGATGACACAGGAGTAACATGCAGCTGTCACCCTTCCTTTTCACTCCGGGTGCTGCTCAGAGTACCTACCTAAACGTGTTTCTTTTATGCTACAGGTTAATTCCTGTCTCGGGAGAAAGGAAGAAAGCCAAGGTTCTCATGACTGTCTACACAGAAGCAAGTTGGCACGCAGCTTTGCAAATATATGTAAACACATTTTCCATCTGCTTTTGGTGCAGACGTCTGTGCAATGATTCAAATGAGTCCTTGATACTTGAAGTGAAGCTGTCAAGCACTATCTGCCACTGAGTCACTACTTCATTACATCATCACACGTGTTCCAGCAACAGGTATTTCGGCAGCAGCTCAAATCCAGTGCCCTCGCAATCATTGGCAGTGGGTCTCTATCCACCGTCCCTATGTTCAAAAGGATTCTTATCCACCAATCTTCACAGCTGCCTGAATTGAGGTTATTGTTCTTCTCTCAGATACCTTACTCCATTTGTCAAACATACCCACATGTGAATAGAGTAAGTCCTGCCCTTGAAGATATGCGGAAGCATTACTCACCCCTCTATTGCTAATAATACTGATAATCAAATTGGCTAATTCCATTGTCTTTTAATGGAAGGAGTTACTCAAAAACAGCAACAGCTTTATCAGAAATTGTTGACTGGCACGGTGGTCCACACCTGTAATCCCAGCACTGGGGAGACTGAGGCAGGAAGCCAGAGCTACATAGTGAATTCAAGGTCAGCCTTATTCAGCCTTATCTACATGGTGAGACCTTGTCTTTAAAACAGAAGAAAAAAAGGAAGTTGCTACATATTTGAATAATCTGACCAATAAATTTCATGTGTGCATTTCTGTAGGTGGGTTAAGTGTGGTGCTTCTACATACCTGTGAATCTGGCTAATCTCTAATAAGAATGATCATATATAAAATGTTCTAGGTTTAAATTTAAAACACAATCTATCCAAGAGCTAACGGGTGCTACACCACAGTTTGCTTTGTGTCCCCACCTACTTATAAAATACATGCTAAGTCCAAAGAAATACTTAAAATGGCCCTCTTGTTGAAGAGTTTTGCAGTTACACCTTTTGTCACTTGCTGGCTAATTCCTGTCTGAAGAGGTATTTTTTGACTTTACCTTTCTGAATCTCGGGGTCCTCAATCCACAGAGCAGGTATGACCCAACTTAACTCACATAGTAACTAAAAGGGTAAAGATATGTGAAGGTACAGTTCACACCTGGGTCAGGACAGAAAGCATCCAACAACTTTTTCTTAAAGTCATGCTCAATGCAGAAGCACCCTGTGGTTTAACTTTTACATCACTGACATCAGCAGAGTGAGCAATATGGTGCAAAGACCATGATCTCTAATCCCAAACCAGACTGCACTGACTGCACTCTCAGAGCACCACTAATTTACCATGTGGCTAATCGCAAGTATTAGCCATGATAGAAATAGGGGCAGCTGTGAGAGACTCAAGCAACAGGTTATCAGCACAGACGGGCTTTCTGACTGGGAGCTGACCTCCAGAGGCAGGTGGAAACCACATCATAAAAATCATCACTCAGAGGGTAAAATGTTTTCGGAGTAGCTCGGGCTAAGGAAGTGGCTTCAAAGCAGACTCAAGAAACTACACTGGCTGCTTTTAGATGACTCTCAGGTGCTGTGCCCACACCCAGCCACACCTAAATCCTTCAAGATAACTATCTCTGGAAGGGCAGTAAGGAGTAATGGTTTAATGCGAGGGCTTTGTGAAGACAGGCAGGTGTGCATGCCAGCTCCACCACTTAATAGCTGCAAAATACTAAGTTTATTTCTTCTCTCCAACCTTGGCTTTTCTCATCTGTAGCACATTATTTCTGTCCCTATTTCTAGCATTCTTCTCAGCTTAAAGATAACAATAAATAGCAGAGTCTGGTGCATAAAGAACTCATACACTGTAGGAGGCCGTTGTCCTTGGAATGGTATCTCAGTAGGTACAACCAGTTGAAAGAATCTGAAAACAAAGACAGCCTTGACATTTGTTTACCCTCAGAAAAATTTCTTATATTTCATTATGAATGTGTATTTTCCATTGGAGGTTCACATACATTGTGGTAACTAAATCTTACAGCAGGCCTGGAAGAGTAGAGAGGGCAGCTGTCCTCCATTTTGCTGCACACAGGCCACCACCCCCCTTCCTATGTATAAACCCTATCTGTACTGTAGTCCCAGAACTCAGGATGCTGAGGCAGGAGGATTGTTGCAAGTTGGAGACCAGCCTGGGCTACAAAGTGAGCTTAAGCCCAGCCTGAACTGCAGAGTAAGACCCCATCTCAAAACAAACAAACAAAAAAAACAAAAAGCCCTATCTGGGCTCCTGTGTCTTGTTTGTGAACTTCCTCAAGGTAAGGATTGAAACAGTACCCGTGTAGCCCTAATGCCTACCAAAGAGTTGCAGATATACCCTGCATAAAGCAGAATATTAATCATGGACTAAGTCATAAGAACCAAAATTATTCTAAGAACCAAGTCTCTTTATCTAATAGTTGTTGTTTGTTTTTAATGCAGAGAACCTTGACAAGTAAGTTACACTGTGAATTCCCACTGCAAAGTGTGGGAGGGCTTACCTGAAATCAAGTGCTGGATCCCTAAGCAGCCTGTGTCTGTTTCTGAAACACTGAGCAGAAAGAAGTGGTGCTCCTTATCGAACAAAGAGGGGGCAGGTTCAGTGACATCACTCATTAGCTCATAAGAAAATGAGGTAAGAAAGGGCATTCTGGAATTGCCTAATGACAAGGGCCAAGACTGAGTATCTGCAGGGATCTGGACTGGCCTTCCCATCTGACTCCAGGCTACTGGTAGCAGACAATAACAACAGCCGTCAGCTCTAAGAACTGCTTCCCACAGCCCCCACTCCCCACTGTTTTCCCCTGGGGCTTATACCCAATAGGTCACTGCCCTGGTGCCCCTCCCTCAAATCCACCCATCTCCCACAAAAAGCCGCATCAATTTACCACCCTTCTACAGAAGTACAGTATGTGGTTCTGGGGCCAAGAACTCTCAGAGGAGCGGACTAAGAGAGTCAAGTCCACTGCAGTATGACCACGACTTTTAAAAACTGCTTCCTTGTGTTTCAAGTGAAAAATAAGTTCTAGTTTTAAAACTGAAATCCTATTTATTTGCAATAGAAATCACAGTTTTTTGTTTTTTGTTTTTTTTTTGAAAAGGATAGGGAGGTATCAAAGGCTGAGAAGTAATTTTTGAGCTAAAATGAGTTTCCCTTGGATATTTCTTCATTTCAAAAGGCTAAGTGTGCAGTAATCTGTTATCTAAATTTCTGAGGCCCTGCCTCTGTTTGCTCAGAGTACGATTTAATTGTCTGGCTTCTAGAAAGTATTACTCATTCTGTATCTCCATGAGCAAAGACACATTTGCAGTTAGGAAGCTGTGTTTGCTTTATGATCACACAATATAAAAAGGTAAATGGTCACCACACCTAGAAAAATGAATCCCAGTATCACAAGGTTCATTTCTTACATTTTTCTGCTATGTTACTAGATTACATTAGTGAAACCCTTGAACTTTTTCCTTGTGCAATTACTCCTGTTTGTTCCACTCAAAGGAAAAAGAGAAAATAAAAATTTAATATCTAAATTCCAGGGAACTAGTTCTATCTCTGCAAGTACTTTAGTACTTAAATGTGTGGGAACTTTTTCTCCTCCCAACGAAGTTAATCCCTAGCACCTTGCAGAGTCCTAGGGAGTCCATTCACAGGAGGTACTTAAAGCAGATAGGTTGGGGTTGGGGATCAGGCATGTTGTCACTAGGGTTGTATCAAATTTTGTATCAAAAACTATAAACAGGCTCAGCCTAAGCCAGCCACATCTGGAGTTTTAGTTTGTTTACATCATAGAAACAGTCATTATGATGAGTGTAACTCGGTCTTTTATTCAGTGCAGTATTAAGTAACTGTGATGCTACCTCTCTTCTGAAAGGGGAAGCAACAACCAGGAAGACCAGCTAACTCACTTTAAAACAACTCCATGTGTATTACTCCTATTACTTTACTCGCTCATTCATCCCCTTATTTATGAGACATTTATTGGCTAAACAACCAGAAAAGAGAGATGGATGTTTCCTTAGAACAGTCTCTCACTCCAAAATTCTATTGCTATTGAACTCTTGGCAGGAGCAGGACTTACCAAAAGAATGACAATGCCTATGTCATTTCCTTGCCACCAGAGAAAAACACAGCCTCTAGACTTCAATGTTTTGCTCATATTTTTCATGAACAGAGTGTGTGCGTGTGCAGCATTAAAAAGGCCAAACCTTTCACCAGGCCTTTGTGAATCCAAACATAGGCCAGCCTGTGTCTCCATGCTAGTGTGATTACTGTATTTGTTACTTAAAGATCTTGTGTGTCTTGAAACAAGAGAAAGGCTAAGACAGGTCTTTCAAAAGCAAGCACAGTAAAAGTATTCAAGGTCTCCATAAAGAGCGGTCAACATTAGTTTGGACAAAGCGGTGCTCTCTGACAAAGGCGGTTCTCTGATCAAGGGAGGGATGTTGCGGCTTTGGCAGCAGTTGCTCCAGATGCTTTTCATGAACTTGGGAGAGCTGCCTTCACTGTGACCTTCAATATACACCAAAAGTCATCTGGCCCAAGTGACTGCTATCAGCTTGTATTATTTCTAAAGGAAAAAGGGTGTTTCATTTGGGTGCATTTTCAGGCAAACTAACACTCTTCTAACAGGGTGAAGGAAACCACACCCAGAAAGGTTTCAGGGGTAGGGTGGGGGCTGAGGAACTCCACTCAAGTTCAGAAAGCTCACAGTCCTGCTTGGCCATGTAGTAACTAGGACCTGCAATAGTAAAGACCGCCGTGAACTAATGAGTGCTTACTATACACCAGCCAAACCAGTTCTCACAATCCCATCCAATGCTCAATACAATCTCATTGTGCAAAATTTGTATTACCTCCATTCCAGAGATGAGGTAACAGGCTAAGATAGGTAAATAAACCGCTCTGATTTCCAAATACAATAGGTAACATTTGGCAAGAAACACAGAAATATGCACATATGAAACATTTAAAATACAATGTTGAGTAAAGACTAAAAATGAGAAGTCTAGAAAAAATCTGAGTATGTATATACTGATTACCGCAGAGCTAAACCGTATGTATATAAAGTACTGTTAGAAAGTTACACTTTGGCAGGATTGTAGGATCTTACATGAACTAGCTTTTTTTTGGAATCGTTTTCTTCATGTGGGAAGAATAAGTAGCCCTCGGAGTGGCTACAGCCATTAAATCAAGTTAATTGTATTAATAAGGGTTACCAAACTATCCTGCTGATACAAAAATATATTAAAATGTTTGGAGTAATTAGAAATATTTAACTTTGTCAGTGATCCTCAACCCTCCCCTTGAGAGACCTTCACCTGAGTCACCTTCAGACTACTGCTGCTTCCCCCACATGTCGCTTCCTGCCAGGAGGATTTGGAGGTTCCAGTGAAGAATGAGTGAGTGGCGGGGTAGCGTCACTCACCTCTCCTGCCCTATTCCTTCTCCTAAGGTACAAAATTTTGGACAGGTCTTAGCTAGTGCTTTTCTCTCCTACCTAATCCATACCAGCTATTTTAGAGGGACACCAGTAGATTCAGAAAATGAACCCTTATCAAAGATGAGGTATCTCAAACCCATTTTTAACACCAAAATCTGAAGGACTGCTAGCTTGTCTACTTTTACAGCTATCAGACTTAAGTCTAACCAACTTCAAAAACAGTAACATTCATGTAACACATGATCACTCTATTAAGATAGGGTAGAAAGGGAGTTTCATTTTGCTTTATTTAAAAAAATAGTTAAAAAGTATTTAAAAGGTTTAAGTCCAAAAGATTATGGATGCTTCTAATTTTCTTACACCTTGCTAAAATCCTGAAGAATTCAGATTACATTGCCCCAGAGTACTTTTGTAATTCTCCATTAATCACAAGTGGATAAATGAAAAGAAACTGTGTTTTGTTAACCTCACAAATTTCTAAAACTGCAGGATTAACAAGTATAAAATCCCAGCCAAGTTCTACTACGACTTACAGAGCTAGGAATTAGCCAAACCATGCTTTAAAGCCCTGTAATCTCCTAGAATACTATTAAACTTACTTAATAAACTAGTATACATTCAGACATGTAAGTTTATTTTTACAATTAGTTAAAACAATAACTTACTATAAAATAACCCCAAATTCCTAAATTTTATGAGAACTATATATAAAACATAAACATTAAACTTCTCTGTTCATAAGGATAGGGAGCAGGCAGAGATTATTTCCAAGGATACACTTCTTCTTAAACTCAAATGTGCATAAGAACTACTTGGGGATCTTGTTAAAATGAGGTTCTGTGATGGGCATGAGATGCTGTGCTTCTAATAAATCACAAGTAAATTACTGACCACTCTGAACAACAAGATTTCAACCTTGTAGTTCATAATTCAGGAAGCCATATTGTTTCTTTTCTCACCCCAACAAATGCAGCACTAGTCTCCTTCCTCCTCTTGTGTCTACCACCCTCTAAAAACAATCATCATACTCAGGGAGTTGGATGAAAAGCAAGGCCTGGTGACAGAGACCTGTAACCCCAGCACTCTGGGAAGCTAAAGCAAAAGGATCACCTGTGCAAACTCACTGACCTAGTAAGGCAGTGTCTCAAAATAAAAAAGCTCAGTGTGAAGAGCCTAGGTTCAATCCCCAGTATGGCCCAGAACAAAATAAAATCAAAGACAGAAGAAGTTATTTAAAATCCTCCAGTACATCATACTGACTTCCTTCCAAACTCCTTAAGCTGACCCGCAGAAACTGTTCTTTCACACCCCACCCTTTACCCCTCTCCCTCTGCACATAACACTCTAAGTAATATAGAATCTGCCAACTCCCCAAGCTCCAGTGCTCTACAGAACAGGTCTACTTTTCCACTTTTTTTTTTTATTTTTTATTTTGGCTTTTTGAGACAGGGTCTCACTACACCGTTCAGGCTGGCCTTGAGCTCACTTTATAGCCCAGGCTGGTCTCAAACTGACAACGATCCTCCCGCCTCAGCCTCCCAAGTGCTGGGGTTACAGGCGTGCACCACCACAACCAGCTTACTCTTCCACTTTCTTGCAGTCTTTGCTCAGCTCAGCCAACACTTCCAAAACAGCTGAAACATGCTCACCATACTTTCTAACCAGAAGACAACTACTCATTGACAAGCAGGTAACCAATAAATTTTTGCTAATAATGAAAATAAGCAAAAGAGCAAACATCATATTTTAAAGGCAGTTTTAGTATTTGCTTTTTACAAGCCTTGTTGCTTTAAAGTAACCTAGCTTAAACTGAGAATGGTGGCACATGCCTATAATAGCATTTGGGAATGGAGGAAGGAGGATTGTGAGTTCAAGGCCAGCCTGAACTGCATAGTGAGCCCCTGGTCTCATAAGTAAGTAAGTAAGTAAGTAAATAAATAAATAAATAAATAGCACCCTAGCTTAGTGACCAACTACTAACCTTTTAAACAGCAAGTCCTCTGCCCTCATAAAATTGTTTAACAACTGCTAAATTAATTAAACCAATCCAGTAAAGAATATTCAAATAGGGTTGGAAAAATACTTCAATGCTTTAATCATTTATTTATCAGCTATTGCTTGTGTGTGTGTGTGTGTGTGTGTGTGTGTGTGTGTGTGTGTGTTTTCCATAGCTGATCTCAGAGTTGACAGAAACTTGCCAAGTAAGCAGGAGGAAAGGTACCAGGACCTAAAAAATGGCTGCCTTACTCAATCTACCTGGCTTATTCTGATAATGTGGATAAATGTAACTGTTGATTCATGTGTAAAGCACAGCACTATTCTTTCCCCAAGAGTTAAAAAAAAATTTTTTTTTAATTAAGAAATTCAAAGGCAACTCTCAGCATGGAATAAGCTTGGGGAACAAGGCATCCCCATGGACTGAAGTTCTTTACTCTAACCCAAGGAAGACAGACATTCAGGGCTCCCTTTCTGCTGTAAATCCACACAGTTAAAAGAGCTAGAGAAACCACCTGCTCCAGAAATGTTAGGTGCCAAATGCTGGAGCAGAATGCAAAGCAGACACAAAAATCACCCTCTGACCCTCTTTAGCCAGTCCTGTCTTCATTACAATCCCACTGCCAGAACCAAAGGGACCTGCAACGCTCTGGAGGTCACCAAGGCAAGAGAAGGAACAGTGTTAGAGCTGAGGTCTCCAGCCCGACTGCACTGCCACAGTCAGAACGTGAGTATGCAGGGTGCGGCCGTTTGGAGGAGTCTTTGAATGAAGAGCTGGAGAGTTTGGAATTTCATTTGTACAAAGGACACAAGCTATGGTTTCTGAGTGGGAGAAGAACAAGCAAGCAGTAGGTAGGTGTGAAACTGGACAGGAGGTATCATCAACCTCTATAATTACAAACGCACTTTTCTAAATGTGGTTGAGTTTTGTTGTTTACGTTCTTATTTTTTAAAAAATAAGTGCTGGAAAAATTGGCTATCTGCATGCAGAAAAAAAGACTGAATCCATACCCATCTCTCACCATTTACTTAACTAAAATCAAAATGGATCAAAGAACTAAAAAATAAAACAGAGATGTTTAACCTGCTGCAAGATAAAATAGGTAAAACTCTTGAAATCATAGGCATAGGCAAGGACTTCCTGAACAGAACATTGGTTGCACAGGAAATAGTACCAACAATCAGCCCAGGAGCTCATACCAAATTAAAAAACTTCTGCACAACAAAAGAAACAACACAGTGAAAAGACAATCTACAAAATGGGAAAAAAAATTTTGTCAGCTATTCTACAAAGCATGAATAGCTACAATATATAAAGAATACATAATATCTAGACTCTCCAAATAAAAGACCCAATCAAAAAAAATGAACAAGTAAAATGCGATAGACATTTCACAAAAGTACAAATGACCAATAAATAAATGAAAAATGTTCAACATTGCTGGTCATTAGAAAAATACAAATTATTAAAACAACTGCTAAGGTGAGGATGGGGGTAGGAGAGAGAAAGAACTCTTCTTTGTTGTTGGTGGGAATGTAAACTGGTACAACCACTATGGAAATCAGTATGGGGATTCCTCAAAAATCTCAAACTAGAAATTCCATTTGACTCAGCTATTCCTCTTCTATGGATTAACTTTCCCAAAGCACAATTCATAATAGCTAAATCTTTGAAGCAGTCTATACATCTATCAACAGATGAATGGATAAAGAAAATATGGTATTTGTACAAAATAGAATACTACTCTGCTATAAACTTGAGTCATTTGTAAGGAAATAGATACACCTTGATACCATAATGGTAAATGAAATAAATCAGACATGCAAGTTTAAATCCACATTGTTTCTCTTATATGAGAAACCCAAATTATAAAGAGCAAAATAAAAGCTACACAGTAAGAACTAGGAAGACAGACCTTTCTCAAATGGTGTGGGACCAAGAGACGGAGGAGAGGGGAGCGGAGGGAGGCGAGGGCAGATGAAACAAGATGTGTGTAACTCCACATAGGAATGTGAACATTACATACTGCAAACGTGCACTAATACACTAATGAAAACTCAAAAGAAAAAAATACAACTTTATAAGATACGTGAACTGATCACGTGACAAGGGACAGCTTGATTTAGCAGGTGAAAAATAGGGGTGGGAGAAGCAGGCACGCATTGTTTAATGCTGAAGCTGTCGGAATTTGAAGACCTTGCCCTGTCTTTAGCTACAGGAACTTTGTTGTGATAAAGAAGTCACTGTCTATCTCTCAGTTTCTTATGTCAAAGGTTTTGTTTTTATCACTACTAGCCCAAAAATCTCTATACATTTTTTTATCTAAACAGACCAGAGTCCTTACAATACACTTCCCTTTGCTAGAACAACAAATCTCATTCTACTGTCCCTTTTAGAATTCTTGGGATTCTGTGCAAATATTTGAAACCAGTAAAAATGCACAACTCCCACAAAAATTACAGCACTCTCAGGCATGGATGCTAAATGAATAAATTCATATAGGAGGCATAAAAAAATGAAAACAGATGTAGAGGGCATTTTGCCAACATTGGGTGGTAACTGCTAGGAAAGATTATACCCACAAGAGTAAAAAAGGCAGCCCTGTAAGATGTACAAAACTAACTCAGCAGACAGAATCTGCATGTTATTAAAAATACGTGACAATCAGAACTACTAATACTAAACAAAGTAGGAAGCCAGCAGGTGGGAAATAAGAGAAAGGCTTTACTGTAATTCTCCTAAGGTTATTTAAAATGCCTACAGTCAGTGATTCACCATACAGTACTTGAAAGTTAATTTGCCCTTTCTCAGTTCCTCAACACGAGTGGTTTTCTGTTACAGAAATATCAACACTAAACTTGAGCAACTACAAACCACAATATTTAAAAATAAGAAAGTTATTGGGAACTAAGTTAGAGGGAAAGTCATTTTTTTAAAATTTTAAGCTAAGATACAATGTGAAGGCCATGACTTTTAAAGGGATTTGAGAAAAACACACAAGATAGTCATATTAGAGGCACATACTGAATTTTTTTAATGTTCCTTGTCCAGAGAGGGCAGTTAAGACATTTCCTGTGTGTAACCTACACCCAGCTCAGTGAGCAGTCTACAACCAATCTTAACCTTTTCAGAATAATAGCCTTTTGTTAAGAGTGGGCCTGGGAGTGCATGCCTCCCATCTCTTTCTATTTTCTCCTTATTTCGCATGCATTTTTCCTGAGACTACAAAGCATAGGCTGGATGGGTGTTCTGATCAAGACTCCCCCATGGGTGCCCTCTCCTTGGCAGAAAGACACAATGACATATGGCATCTGGGCCATGGGTAGAGGGGCACATCCTCAGCTGTCAGACCACACAACTGCAGGGTTCCGAACACAGACTCTAGAGAATGGACACTATCTCACCATTTTCAAGCCGACCTCGCCTCAGTTTTCAAAGAGCAAATTCCACCTTCAAAGAGTCAGGAAGAATGAACCAAAGACTCAGAACCATTTCCTAAAGCAAATGGAGCTTCCTCCTAGCTAACCGTCCAAAGAATGCAGTGCAGTCTAGCAAATGTTTAAAATCACATCCGGTTCTGCCTCTTGCTTTCCAAAAAAGTGTCATTACTGTCAACTATTTCACAAGACAAATAAACCAACGAATGAAATACATCTTCTCCCCCTTCCCAATGAAAACATTCTAGGACTGAGCTGCTTCCTTGCTTCCTCCTCCTCACGGGAACCACATCTGCGCCACTGGGAAGAGTTGAAATAAGAAACACAACCATCAAATACTATTCTTTACAGCACTAGAGCCATACCCGACCTATTACTGATTCCTGGGGCTTCCAAATGGAAGGAGTTCTGTTTTCAGTTATGAATCTTTTTTCATGTATAAGCTAAGCCACACTAGCCTGGGCCGGCTGGCTAGGCAGTAACAAGACAGCCAAGAGGAAAGGAAAACACTGTACACTACCTTAAACACAGGATCTCGCTCTTCCTAAAAATTATGTGCAGTAAAATATTGGCCGCATTTAATTATTCAAGCTTGATACAGACTCTAGAAACCTGTAATTCATTCAACTAATCCAACCCACAATACTGGAATGACAATAACTGGCTTTTATTATAAATTACATAGCCAACTAAATTGAGGGGAAGGTTCTACTCCAACACAATACATCAAAAGAGTTA
Organism: Dinomys branickii; assembly: GCA_004027595.1. Taxonomy (NCBI): domain Eukaryota; kingdom Metazoa; phylum Chordata; class Mammalia; order Rodentia; family Dinomyidae; genus Dinomys; species Dinomys branickii. The sequence continues at coordinate 36,568 of PVLD010002090.1, forward strand.
AAATTAATCTTTAGAATCAAAACTGTAATTTACAAGAGGCTTAGGAAGAAAAAGACCACTCCCTCCTCCTCTTTGCTATTGTTCTACAGGACTGGGTCTGCACTTCACACCTTTAAAGCTTCCCAAAGGTAAGAGGAGTCAGAGGCGACCGGGAACCAAACAGTAGCACAGTAATCCATCTAATGGCATAGATCTCCTAAGATGCAAACAGCTCCTCTGTAAAAGGGAGAGGCGGGTTAAAATTGAGCGTGCAATAGGTACTGGATACTTGATAACCAGTAGTCAAAGGGGTTCTTACTGGGGAGAGGAAGCTCAAATGGTGGTTAATCTAGAGTAGTGTGAGCAACCGCCTCCTAAAAGCAGTGAATGGGTGCTCCAGCCAACCAGACGCTCTGCGGCCGGGCCCTAAGGCTGCTGGTCTTCGTTAGCGTCACATACCATATGGCAGAAATACCGTAAAGCCTCACAACCCCCAGGGAGGGGGCTTACCTTGCAGCTGCTTGAATCTCCCCTCCAGCTGATTGTAGTTGTAAGGCACCTGCCCTGAGTATGCCGGGGACAGCGGCCCGGAGACGCTAGACGTTCTCTGCAGTTCCATTATACCCGATGTAACGTCCTGGCGGGCTGCAGACCAGAAATCCCGCTCCGGCCCTCAACCGCCCCCATCCAACACGCAGCAGCTTCTGCGCACCTTGGCTCTCCGCCCCAGCGAAAAGGGCTGGACCTCGCCCTCGGGTCGGAAGCAGGCTCAGGGTGACCTGATAGAAGCCAGCTGCAGAGTCCACCTTAGCCTGGCGAGGAGTCACCACCCGGGCATCTAATTCCTTGTGGTCCCCGCTTCCTTCCGCGGCTCTTGCTTAGAAGCTTGAAATAGATTACCAGAGAGAGGGGGAGGGAGCGCAAGTCCTACTTCAAAATGTTTTAAATATGGCCAATCCCGAGCGCGCCACGGCCGCCGCCGAGCGCAGGAGCTGCCGGAGCAGCACGCACACCTCCTCCCGGCAGCCGCCGGTTTGTAATTTAATCGGGAGCCACTCTCCCTGTGCAGGGCGGTGATGTCACCTGATTAGCATAACAGCATTGTGGAGGAAACGCAGGCCGTACCACGAGGAGGGGCGCGGGGGTGGCCGCCGGCCCGGCCCGGCCTGTGCGGTCCCGCCGCTGGCCGCCCGGCTCAGAGGCGCGCACGCCGAGCCCCGTGCTGCCTTCCCAAACAAAGCTGCTGGAATTAGTCTTTGGTGAGAGCCTCCCGCAACAGAAAGTCTCAGGTTACTATCTCTTGAAAAGGAGCGCACAACCCCGGGACGGCGGCCGGAGCCCGCAGGTCCGCGCCCTCCCTCCTGGGCCGGCGCAGAGATGACCGTGGCGCGCACCTGGGCGCCGGCTCCTCCGACCACGCGGCGCACCGGAAAAGTGAAACAAGTCAGCTGCGCGGCCAAGGCGGAGGGAGATGGGCGCTCACGCCCGCTGGAGAATCTTCCCCGCAGAGGTGCAACGCTCGGGGGAGGTTAAACCAGAGATGTGTTGAGATAACACTGGCCCCATAATAGTAACTCCACGCAAGGATGATTTATGGGAGTGCCGAGTTGCAAGGCATTGTGGGAGGAAGGTACACAGGTAAACACCACCAGGATCCCTGACCCCAGGACTTTATTATCCTGCGAAGCGATAAGAGCACAGAAACTACCCTCAGATCCTACTGATTTAAATGGGGCCTGTAAACTGTGGCGTTGCAACCTTTTAAAACTCACCTCAATTCCTTCTGCCATCCATCTAAGCCAAAACCAGAAAGTAACATGATCAAAATGTACCCTTGAGAAATGAATGATTCTAGTTCTGTCCTTTTTTTCTCATTCACTAAAGCTGACAGAAAGCGACAAATCTCACGCTTCCAATTCTTCCAATTTGAAGGCCTGACGCAGTACTCACTGAGGCAGGTCGTTTCATTTCTGAAGAGTTGTAATCTGCACTGAGGATGTGGGCCCAACCCCCCAGGTTCCCTTTAGTGTCGGGCACTTGTAACGCCAAGGGGTACATCCTGTCCAAGGCTAGAGTTGAGCCAAGGGTCTAAGTAACTAACTGGTCAACTCTGAGCAACCCCTACCACTCCTTCTAACAACTGGGTTTTTAAAATGTATCCACAGGGTCAATCCTTGGCTTTTAGGACAGGCTAAACCAGTTCTTATCATTGAAGATGAACATATTTAAAACCTTACCTCTGGAAAGGCACAATGCTCAGGGGACACTAGGCAGGAAGGTGAAAACCTAGTCTTAGAAGAAGCATTTGACTAGGATTCCCAAGAGCTAAATTAGTTTGTTTCTTTCCCTCCTCCCCATTTCTTTTTTCCTCCCCACCTTCCTGACAGAGGGTCTTCCTATGTAGCCCAGAATGGCCCCAATGTTATACTCCTGCCTCAGCCACTAGAGCGCTGGTATTACAGGCTGTGCCACCACATCTGGCTTTCAAGACCTAAATTTCTAATCCTGGCAAGGCCTCCTCACTGTCCCATGACCTCAGAAGAAACCCTGGATTATTTCTAAACCTCAGCTGTCAGATTGAGCAATAATTAATGTCTATCCTTACAATATGTGAAAATGCCCTAAAATTTTTCAAAATCTTTAAAAGTAGAAGTCTATCTTTCCAAAGCATGCCTCTTCTTGTACCCACCCCCAATTACATCAAGACTACAAAGAGATATAAAACAGGAAACTGTCGCACTGAAAGCCCTTTTAACAGGCCCTGCCTCACTGTTAAATATACTGGTGAAGTGATCGGTCTTACATGTCTAGCTATGGTACCAAAAATGAGATTACCAAGTGCTTTGCGAATTTATGGCATTTTATTTTTAATCTTTAAACCACTTAGTGTGAGTCACTTCTCAGTATCTCTCCTTCAGCCTCCTCTGGTATGGGGAAGTGCATGAAGGACGATTAACTAGATTATACACAGTACAAGAGCAGAGGCTGAGACCAGTGTAGGAGTGATCCTGGAAAGTGGAAACTGCACAAACGAGGTACAGTGAACACAGGTGAATATCAGAACGGTTCTGAGGCTGAGGAAAGGTATGATAACCCCACAGGGACAGGAGGTTAAAAAACGGGAATCCATGTGGCGTGATGGGGCCAGGGACGAATGGCTCATGTGACCACCTTCCCTAAGGAGGTGATGAAGGAAGGACAGAGGCATTCAAGTCTTTATTTCTACCGTGTTTACTGGTTGTATTCATACATGATCCTGCTGGCTTGAACCACTGATGGTATCATCAGGCAGGTTGTACCACCTCATGGGACTGTCCTGTGCCATCCAATGATAGTCATGCATGTACCACTGGTGGGCTAAAGCCGCCCAGCAGCAAGACATAGGAATTGCGGTCCCATCGTGAACATTTTAATGTGTTCACAGCACACTACTGAGTGCTTTGGAAGAGTCACAGATGACTAGGAGTGTTGTTAGCCAAAGGTGATGCAAGAGATTACATGCCAACAGTCAAATAGCAAAAGAATATGAGAAGATTTCAGGGGACAAGGAGGTCCCATGTGTCTATAAAGGTAGGCAGAAAGAACTTCAGCAGAAACTGGCATTTTGGCCCGGCCTTAAAACACAGGTATACAGTCAACAGGCTGGTGGCAAGAAAGAAAAGCCTCTAAACCTGACTACCTGAGGAAGAGGATCAGTAAGTGCTTCAGTTTGGCTGAAGCACAAGAACTGCCGGGCTGGGAGGGATGTGAGAAGAAGCAGGTTAGACTTATGCCTGGGCTGGAAATGTCGGGAGACTTTGGAGTTGGAGAAGGCTAGGGTCTAGGCTGCACTCTAGGGATGATTAATCCAGTAGAAAAAAAAAAAGAGAGCCCAAAGGCAGCAAGGTCAACTGGGTAGTCACTGCACTTGTATCTGGTCAAAGGACCAGTCAGGGTGTGGTACAACAGAATGAAGGGGAATGGACTGAGGATGTAAGATTTCATCCGTAGGATTCTGATAGCCAAATGTATGTGGTAAGTTCGAAGGATGCGCTCAAAAAACACTCAGCTTTAGAGCTGGCTAAGAAAATGGGGAGGTGTAGGGAAGGATTCAACATTTCATTCAACCTGAGTCACCTGCAACAACACAAGGTGACACATCCAGAGCAGTCACAGATGGGGAACTGGAGCTCAAAGGACATGTACACTGCAGAGGATACTGAGAGAGTAGTGGGGTTAAACCTTGGAAGAGAGTAACAGTGCAGGAGACTGAACAGAGACCTGGAAAAGACCTAGGTTTAGGAGGAAGAAGAAAAACCAGTAGAGACCCCAATGGAGTTACAGAATGGAAACTCACTAGGAGCACAGAGATAACTCAAAGAGAGGAGGTGGCATCACATGCTGCAAAAAAGTCAGGAAAGTAACTCAGAGAAAAAGCCAACCAGTGTGCATAGTAGGTCAAAAGGTTAATAAAAACAGAAGCTAGGTTATGGGAGAAGAGACAGGAAGGCAAAAGGGGGAAGAGAGGTGATGTGTGCTAGTCAATGGAGCTCACAAGACAAATGAGGGAAAAGGCTTGGGGGCCAAGAGTAGGCCCTCTGTGCACAAATTCCAGTCCCGAGTTGGTGGAGGGAGGGAATGCCCGCGGGAGGGTGACTCCAGGGTGTGCGTGGCGCAGTCAGCCTCTGCCAAGAGGACACAGAGGTACACAGTCACCCGAGCAGGAAAAAGATAAAGGCATGTGAAGAAGGAAGAAAGAGCCTGAAGGACTAGTTCTTTTTCTTTAACTCAATCTTTCTTATTGGTACATTTCAGATACACATAGTGTTTGCACTCATCACATGTATCTTGCCTCGTTTCTTCCCATTCTTCTTCCTTCGCTTCAACCCTTTTCCCTCCTGATTTACAAAAGCTTTGTTTCTGTGTTTTCCTTCTATTATCTTTCTTCTTGTCCCTTCCTTCCTTTTTCCCTTTACCCCTCCTTTGTTCCCCTTCTCATTTGAACATTTTCTTCCCATTTCCCAGTATCTATTATACATTTTGGTCCTTGTGTACTTTCAGTTTCTCACACCAGAGAAACAATGCTGTATTTAAACGTGCCCAACTTATTTCACTTAGAGAGTATGGTCTCAAGGTGGATCCATTTAGCTAGAAATGCCTCAACTTCATCTGACACAGCTAATTCTATCTTAATAAATTAAGAGGCCAAGGGTCCCCCCACAGTTTTTTTACATGGCGACCTTGGAAGAAGAAACCTATATGGAAATGTGCTATAGGAATGGAAACATTAACAAAAGGCAAGAGACAGGGGCTGGGGATATAGCTCAGTGGAATAAGTGCCTGCCTAGCAAGCGCAGGGTCCTGAGTTCGATCCCCAGTACCGCAAAAAAAAAAAAAAAGGCTATGTATACTCAAAAGGGAAGAGACAGCTTTGGGAACGCTTCATAGTTAACCAAACTCTGCGCAATAGGTGCTGCTAATGTCTTCGATTTAATCTAAGAAACTTCTCGCCCGTACCTAGGCGAGCAGGCCTGCCCTAATAGCTGCTTGCGCCCGCCTCCCCGTAACTGCACCGAGGCCCCAGCCTACGAAAGACAGCCGCAGCTGACTGGCACAGCAGCTACAGGGGCAAAGGGGCAGGAGGCCAAGTATCTGCCACGCCCGTGACGCCCGCAAGGTGAAAGCGGCCTCTGCGGCGCGCTCCTGTAACCGCAGCGCTCTGGGAGGGTAAGGCAGGAAGAGCACGAGTTTGAATCCAGCCTGGGCTACTTAACGACTTAGCAAGACCCCATCTCAAAACACAAAAACAAAACAAAACAAAACATGGTGATGGGCTCAACCCCCAGTATTAATAAACAAACAAGTCGGAATCTATATCCATAACAACCCCTCTGGTCCTAGACGTCTTCATTGGTGATGTGGGTCCCCCCTGCTTGGGTCCCAGTTTTAATTATAGTCTCAGTCATCACCAATCTCCACATTGACTGAATGGCCATAAAAACTGTAACATCATCACACATACTTCCACATACATTTTCTTAAGTGACTAAAGCTACAAGATAGTCTCCATTTTTTTTTTTTTTTTTGCAAGCAAGGCAACTACAGGTCAGGAAGAACTGAGAGTCAGTGCTCTCCTTGCTAAGGTCTAGCCTGCTGGTGAACTACACAGCATAGTCAACAGATGGATCCAGGAGGATCAAGTCCAGTGCTCCCTCCACCTCTCCTACATTTTTTATGCACTTACAGTGTATCTATTTTACTAAATAAGGACTTCTAAGCTTTTAGGAAAACTATGAAACTAAATGATATCAAGATAAACCTAAGTAGGCTTTCACACAAGCCTGTACATCATTTAGTCAGGGTTAGGTATATCCTCTGCTAGTTTATACAAAATTTGCTACTTTAATTAAGAGTTCTGCTCTCGGGAATGGGTTTTGTTTTGTCTTGCTTGGTTTTCACCTTCTCATACATAGTACACCTATACATTAAAATGCTGTAGGATTTAGTATCTGGGATGTGAGTGGGAACATTAAGGGGGTGAGAATAAGCGTCTGTTTATTCTAAGAGCCTATACGTGGCATTGTGGGGGTAGGGAGAAATGAATACTTTTCCTGCATTACAGCAAGACTGAAAGGATAAACGTTAGATGTTCATTTCCTGAACATACAAACACTGGCCAGAATGAAAATGTCCAGGAGAAGATGGCCAAAATGCGAAGATAGGGTGGGTTTTGTATACAATGAAATCCAGAACTTGCAAAACCCAAGTGTGGGAAAGAAGCAGTAGGACAGAGAGGAACAAAAAGAAGGAGGAAAAAAAAAAAGCAGGGCTTCACATATAAACTGTTTTTGCTAAATTCTCTGCTGCTTCCACTGAAGTTTCCAGATCTGCTTTTTGTTTTTCACCACTGTCAAATCGCTTGACAGTTGGATGATCACAGTGTTTCCATATAGTAAAAAAAAATAGTATTACAATAATCCTCTTCCTTTAGCTTGGATGGACAGAAGCAGATTCCAAATTATACCACAGCAATTATATGCCACGTGAATTAGTTTATATTATCTTTCTGTCATCTTACTTCTCTTTCTTCTCTTTCTCTCTGCCCAGCCACCCGCTTTTCTAGCAGTCCCCTGCCCGCCTCCTCTTCCATCCTTAAACTTTTGACTGGGATTGTTGTTCTTCTCTTTCCATTGTGTAATGCCTGAAAAGCCTCTTGCTCTCTATTTACCACCTTCCTTTCTCTTCAAAGTCTGCCTCAGTATGTATCTTCTATTAAATGCCCATCCTATCTTCAGTGGAAATTTCCTCACTTACCAGAAAATTCAACTAACCAACCAAGCATATCACTACGCAATACAGACAAAAACAGAAAACAAAGAACTACAGCTTTCTTCCCTGCCTGTTACGGTTTGTATGTAGAAGTCCTGTCCTAAAGCCTCATGCCCTTGTAGGTGGGAGGTGACTGCAGCACGGGGGAATGACACTCATCAGTGGACTTACGCTGTTGAGGGGTGAAGCCTGCTCAGAGACTGGTCACCGAAAGGGTGTATCTCCCTTCTCTTCCCTTGAGCTCACTCTCCTTCATAACCACCATGCCAAGAGTAAGCCTCCTCTGCCACACACATCCCTCTTCCCTGTCTTGGAGCCAGGTGACTATGGATTAAAACTCCTACAAACTGAGCCAAAATACACTTCCTCCTTGACAGTGTAGGTGACAGGCATTGTATCCCAGCAATGAGCAAGTAACTAAGACACTGCCAAAAGAACACTTTTTAAAAGGCTCATCAGTACAATACATTTGACTGCCTGGCACCCTTCAGAAGATTTCCCCACCCCTCCAGTGGCACCTAACACTCAAGGCCTGCAGCCTGGGAATTAGAAGCAGTTGCACTTCCTTTCTGCTCTTAACCCACATCAATCCGCAAAGACCAAAGGAGAGACCACCCCCTACTTAAGTCCTAGAGTACCACTCATGTGAGCTTGTCATGGAAGCTTTGAAGTCAGAGTTTGGACATGCACAGTTAGGGGAGGACATGTGGTTAAAAGCAGACTTAGGACGTAAGAAGCTGTTTCTGCCACTTTGTAATTTTTATTCTCTGTGCCTGCAAAATTGGCACTATAAGAGATAAATATCAATTAAGATCCCAGAACAATCCTAAAAACCAGGAATATCAATCTTTAAAGTCTTCACATGGGGAATTTGAAAAATAGCTCTGTCCCACTTTTGAACATCTCTTTCTTTACTGTGAAGGCTACTGGCTGGATGATGCTGCAAACTTCATGTGGAAACACTGACCTCAGGCTAGGGCCCGTTAGCTTTCTGGATGAGGGTGTTTCTAAGAGGGAGGACGACTCCTCTGTTTGGTTTAACAAGTACTCACACATCCCCTTCTCTTCTATACTATTATATACAGGAAAAAAATATATTCAAAATCCTGTTTCATAGCTAGAAAACTGTAGCATGTCAGAGATAGCACAGACAGAATGTGCACTATGAAACAAGTTATAATAGGCCCATATTTTTAGAAAGGCCAGTGTTTCTTTGAGGTAGGGCTATGAGATTTGATACTCCAGGTCTTAGGGAGGAAAAAAGTCAAAAATTAAAGGGAAAGCAAAAGGTATTTTTCCATCCATAGCAAGTACTATTCCTTGGAGGATATGGATGGTTCTTTCCCCCTACACCACTCTCTATATACACATACAATCATCTAGTTACACAGCAGAATCTAAATGCCAAGACAAACCTAATTTCCATTCATATCCTTTTCCTGTTTCTTGTCCAGCGGGTCACATCAGAACTGAATATAAAGCACCTGACATTACTGCTAGGAGAAACAGTAAGTTATACTTGTAAAAAATACCCAAGTCCTTGGAAAGGTATGCAGTTAATTGCATCTTTTGCCTTATCCTTGCTTTTGAATCCTATCAAGTCTGTTATCTGGCCAGGCAAAGCTTCCCTATATGGACAAAAGAACTCCCCAGTCCAGGGCCCAACCTTTGGCAAACAGGTGTTGCTATGCCTATGAACATAGCAACGGGCTCCTCCACTTCAGGTAAGTGGCTTAGGAAAGGAGCATCTAAGGAATGCATCTGGGGCCAGGCCTTTTCTTGCCTGTCATTTTGGTTGTGCTTAGTACTTATTGGGGGGGGTGATATACACAGGTGCTCAGAAGCACGGGGCTAGAGTTTTAAAAGGATCTGAATGAGGCAAAGGGAAAGTACAGTTGCCTGGGAAGGATGAAATACAAATCTATTCTTTGTGAAAATAAGCTTCTGGACTATCCCCTCAGCTTAGTTTATCTCTTCCAGGAGATTTAATGAGAGAAGGTGAAAAAGAGTAAGCTGAGCAGGCACCTGATGAGGTAAGGAGAAGTGAGTGGGGGAATGCAAACCTCACCATCCACACAGAATCCACACTGCCCAATCCCACCCAATGCGTTCTCACTTCCATCCACAAGCACAGGTCGTAGGAGGGACCCAAAGGTTGTAAGAAGTGCATTCTTTTCTGCAGGCACTTTCAGCTTAGTTGAGGAAATGGGAAACGTGGAGGTACCAACACAAAGCCGTATGTAGCTTGTAACCAATGACAGGTCAGTGACAGGAATAATGCTAAATAGTACAATAAGTACCATCTTTAAATGAGTCAACAACTAAACCTCTCTTCTTGTTAAATATAACAGCAGAGTGGGGTTTCTTCTACACAAATGTTCTTTGTTTCCACATCATATCTGTGCAAGTCTTATGGTGTTCCAACCAAGTGTCTGCCAACACATGTCATGCTAACATGGGAGTGTGGGTTATTGTATTTATTAATTGGGGGTTAGTGGTGTTATTACTGCTTTTAAAAAAACAGACCAAGTTGCAGGAATACAGAACAACATGTGCGGCCCTGGCATGTAAACATGTGAAATATTTTAAGGGTGCAGTCATTTTTTCCTTCTCACCGGAGCATCTGCTGATCTCTCAATGAGATAAGCACAGCCTCCTTCCCACAGGACTTTGCTAGGCAGCCACTCACTGAGCATAGGCTTGAATAATTCATGGATGGCCCAGTCACTCAGGAGCATCAAGGCTGGCCAGCTGCCTATTAAGTGGGAGCCAAGCTCCAGAGTTACCGTAAAATAATTAAATACTACCAGCTACCTCTGAAACTGTCTTTGTAGAAACATCCTAAGTACTTTATAGAAATAGCACACAATTCCTTTTTTTCTCCTCCCACTTTAAATCAATTTCCTGTTGGATCAAAATGCTACTACGTTTAAGAAGGGTGGGCCCCCAAGTACAATAAATGGAGTGGGGAAAGTGTCCTCAAACAAGTACATAATCGGGCTGTCGCGCCCCACGCTCAGGGAGCGGGGTGACCCAGATAAAGCACCGAACACTGTGCCCGGCCCAAGACAGATGTCCAAGAAATGTCAGTCCTCATTCCCTCCTTCTACCTGTCCCTTTGCTTCAGGCAAAGTAAACATCACGCTGCCACCTGTCTTGGGCTTTCCATGCTTCTGTCCTTGTGTTCCCTCTTCTCTCAGTCCATAGCCTGTCCATCCTTCAAGCGCAACTCAGAATCTTTCCTCCCCCAGGAAGGAATCCCGATTATCTGAGCTAGTAAGATGGATCCTGCCCGGAAACCCTATACCAGCACTGCCAGGCTCCCTCATCTGGCACCTATTTTACACTCTTAAGGGAACTGCTTATCTCTTCTTCTATACCAGGTCTTATCTACTTCATTAAAATAATGGAAATGCACCAGTTACAGACTTAAGGGAAGTAAAATGTGGGTTCCACCTCCGCTTTTGACACTGCCTAGCTGCATAACCATGAGCTGTCCCTTGGCTTTTCCAGACGGCCTGGTCCCGAAACCAAGCGATCTGAAACAGAAAATGTCTCCTCACGCCCTCTGGATATAACACTCTTGCAAATACATCATAAGCTACTTTGAGGCAGGTGCATGTCTTCTATAGCCCTTGGCTCATATCACCTAGGCTAGTAATAAAGCAGCAGTTATTTAAAAAGATGTAACCAGATCCCACGCCTGAATGAACACCGAGGAAAGTCTGGGGGTGTTGGCCTGCTATGGTTTAGAGCTGAAATGCCCCTGCAGAGTTGTCTTCAGGAGTGAGGCCTGTAGGTGAGCAGATCATGCAGGCACTGCACTCACCCGTGGGAACGGGGCCTCTTGGGAGAGGCAGGTGGGAGAGCTTGACCTGGAAGAGCGTGTTACTGTCCCTGGCTCGTCCTCTCTTGCTCTGCTTCCTGAACTTCATGAAGGGAGCAACCTTCCTCTGTGAGGGCCGCTACCACCCTGTTGACACCTCAGCATCAGCCAGCCACGGACGGAACCCACTGAAACTAACACTAATGACCCCCCTTTAAGCCGCAAGTGTTGGTTATGTGGTCCCAGGGTGGACCCCACACAGTCAACTGTGGGGCCCCTTCCACCTTATATAGCACCCCTAGTCTAGAATGTCTCACGTTCAGAAGACAGCTAGAACTCTAAACAGGAATCGTAAGTTTCTTTTTCAGGCTGTATGTGGTAGTGAACATCTATAATCCCAGCACTTGAGAGGCTGAGGCAAGAGAATTGCTATGAGTTTAAGGCCAGCATAAACTACAGTACATAGGGACACCCTGTCTCCAAAACATAAACAAACAAAACTTCCATTTCAAAATTCACTTCAGCCAACCGTCTCATTTAGAGATAGGGAAAATGAGGAATGGGGTGCCCAGAGACACAAAGTAACTTAATGGTATACCAAGAATTAGAAAGGAGGCCTTCTCAATTCCTGCTTCCTTTCAAATTCTACAGTAAACCTAAAGGTATGGGGAGCCAAGAACAAAGGAAATGGCATACATTTCTTACGCTCCTCTGTCAGTAAATTACGCCCAAGTCTGAAAATCTCAGAAAGCTCATCCTAATCCCTTCTCCCACGTATCATCCACCGTCTAACACTGTGGTGGAGCCAACACATCTTTCTTCCTCTGATGTCCAACGTGTACGCGCTCAGAGAGCACGGAAGTACTGACAGCTCCAGTTACCCTCCTAGCCTAACACGGAACTAAGCATACAGGTGGCCCCAAAGACTGCTGTTCAAATACCCTTTCTCTCAAGTTGCCTGCGCCGATCACTTCTTTATTATTCTGTACAATTTGTTTTAAAGGCCAGCATGAACTACAGTACATAGGGAAACCCTGTCTCCAAAGAATAAATAAAAGTTCCTTTTCAAAATTCACCTAAGCCAGCATCTTACTTTGTTGTCCAGACTGGACTTGAACTTACAGTCCTACTGTCTTAACCTCCCAATTAGCTGGGATTATAGGCACGTGACACTACATCTAGCTTCCCTTTATTATTCTATGCGATCTTGAGGGAATAGCCTCCTCAAAAACATTTTTAAAAAATACTTGACAAATGAATTCATTTGTTGCAACCAGAATTTTAGTGACAGGTGAAGAGTGAAGTGAGAGAAGGGAGGGACTAATACCTAATGAACATCTATGTTCACCTCTCATCTATTTTTACACTAAAGCAAGTACTTACATATTTACATAATTTAGGTGTGTGTGCACAAAGAGTGCCTGCATGTACACAGGATTACCTTGGGAAATGTTAGAGAAGTCCTTACTCTGAAGGCTTTGTGAAACCTTCTCTTTTTGATTACTTTCTCTCCAGAAAAACACAATTTGGGACCACAATGGTGCCTTTTCTTCACTATATTTTCTTTTTATAACACTCTAAAAACTCCAGGAAAGCACGTAGAAAACTGGTACTCTTGGTGAGAATGTAAACGGTGCAGCTACTGCAGTATAAAGGTTCTTTAAAAAATTAAAAAATAGGTATCATATGATCCATCAATCCCACTTCTGAGTAATACGGATCTCAAAGAAATATATGCACATCCTTGTTCACTGCAGCACTATTTCCGGTAGCTAAGAGGTAAAAGAATCTCAATATCCACCAATTGGGTGGATTAAAAAAAATGTGATATATACACAGTAGAACATCATTCAGCCTATAAAAAAGGAAATCCTGCCAGGTGTGGTGGCACATGCCTATAATCCCAGCACTTGGGAGGCTGAGACAGGAGGATTGTTGTGAGTACAAGGTTAGTGTGGACAACATAGTGAGACCCTGTCTCAAAAAAAAGGAAGGAAGGAAGGGAGGGAGGGAGGGAGGGAGGCATGAAGGGAAGAAGGAAATCCTATCACATGTATGGATGAACTTTTTGGACATTATGCTAAGTGAAACGTGTATAACTTGTCTTTTCCCCTTCCATAAAACAGACATTCTATGATTCCACATTCACAAAGTACCTAGCATAGTCAAACTCATGAAAACAGAAAGTAGAATGAAGGTTGCCAAGAGCTGTAGATAGAGGAAAACAGGGAGTTAGTACAGTATTTAGTGACTATAGTTTCAACTTTACAAGATGAAAAAACTATAGAAGATCAGTTGCACAATGTGCATATAGCTAACGCTGCCAAACTACACACTTTTTAACCACAATTAAAAATCATTTTTTATAAAAAAGCTTCAGTGAAGACTGAGGAAAAACACATCACCAGACAGGAGAAGAGATAGCAGATCTAAAGCTGTATGTCCTGCACTATGACCGGAGTAAAATAAAATGTTGTCTAATGCTGTCAACCAACACATTGATCCTTTTAAATCCTCTCTTCCACACTTAAGAAAAAAGAACTTTACAAGGAATCCTGCCAAATCTTATTTTTACAATAAAAGGTTTGCTACATTATTTACTGATTACAAATTGCCTCCAACCTCAAAATTGTGTACAGTGCTGCAGAAGAACCTCTGGCTCATCACAGTCACCAAGAATTCCAGGCCTTATGATCTTTACCAGCCCAAGCTCCATGAAATTGTTTAAAAATTTTGTTTTCCCATCAGTATTTTTGAAATTAAGCCCCCCAAACATAGAGGAAATCCACTGGTATTTTTGAGCAGTAACATTATACTGAAGCAAGTATACACATATTTACATAATTTATGGTTATGTGCACAAAGACAAGAGTGCTTACATGTGCACGGGATCACCTTGGCAGATGTTAGACAAGTTGTCCTTACTCTGAAGGCTTTGGGACACCTCATCATTAATTATCCTGAAATAGCAAGACTTGCTCACCCAGCTGAAGTGTACTGATACCCTGTCATTGTGGGCATGTACGAAGTTTGCTGTTAAGGATAATTTTAGTGTATTCAGGCTCATGAAGCAATGGACCAAGGTTCTTAATGATCAAAAAATTGTTCTTGTAGTTGGCCTATTAAAGATTACGGAAAGGCAAATGGCAAAAATCATTACTTAGGAAAGAGGTCTATAATCTAAAGTGATTACAATCAAAGTTACAGTAGTCCTTCTTAATAACACCCTACAAGAGCCTGACTCACCAAACATAAAACACGGACAAAAATCAACAGAATAGGTCTTGAGTCAGAATCACAGGGTATTTCTTATTTCCCTGAGAAAGACAAAGCTTGCTATCATTCCCACACCAACACATAGTCTGCATCTCACCATGTACACAGAAACCAACTTGAAAAGAGGCCAGAACTCACCTTGGTAATGAAACAATGTCAGCCTGCTACGTACATGGGACAAACATCATACTGCCTGTCTTGGTTACTTTTCTCTCGTTGCTGAGACAAAATGCCCAACGCCCAAAATGAAGAAAGGAAAGATTTGTTTAGCTTACAGTTTGTGGAGGTTTCAGTCCATACTTGGCTGGTTCTGTGGCAGAGTGACACATGGCAGAGGACAAACTGTTCGCAGAAGCAGAGCACAGCAAAAACAACCACAGCAAAAGGGAAGAATGGCTGCAAGCAGCCTCTTTCCTTCCCTTACATTATAAACAGCCTACCCCCACCCAGGGGGTGTGTAGCTCTCACACAATGTCCATGCCCTCCCCTTCCACAGGCTCAGGATGTGTACAAAGAAAGCACCCTGGCTTCCTGCTGAATCACTCAGCCAAACCTCTAGACTCCCCAAGTTGACACAATGTATCAACCATAACACTACCATATTGTACTATTTAGTACGAATGTTTAATCCTTTTCAAGTCATTTAGTGCCCCCTCACCACCACTGGTCATGCTTCTCTTGCGCTTAATAGCCAGAAAAAAGGGAAAATTTCCTACACAACACTGATTCCCAACTCTCAGCTTTCCTGTTAAATACTGGTAATGTTTGGTTCTCTTAGGAAAGGTTTTAATAAGTTCAATCACCACTGATGTCACAAAGGAGATACTCAAGTTATCTTAAAAGTCTTACTCAGAATTCTTTAAAATAGAGTAATTGTATGGCGTACAAATCTCCCTCCCCTCCATGAATTAAAAGGTATTTAGAAAGCTACAATATTCATGTGAAGGAAGGCAATTTTAAGAAGATTGGAAAAGGAAAGTCAAAGTCATTCCTGAGGCTTTCAACCACCACCCAGGAATCCACATACCTTTGATTTATATGAACACTAAGGTAGAGTGGGACAAATAACCTGCTTCAGAAAATCTCATCTTGAAATCAGTAAAATGGGAGGTAATGCCCCTACCAGAAACTGTTACTAGTATTACTGTAATATTCTACAGTGTCCTCTAAGATGCAAGTGATATATAAATTTTAAGGATAGGTAATCCCTGTGGAAATCTGGTAGTGTTTCTTCATTATCCTCTGATACCAAATTACAGCTGTCTCAACAAAGAGGAACAGAGCCCTAAAGCTAAATAACCCCTATCTATGAAGGACTAGCCTGCTTCCAAGAAGAGCCAGCCTTTTTCACTTGGCTATTTCTACACTGAGTATGTCCCTTGCCCTCCAAATTCAGTCATTTATCTGGAAGAAGGGGTGGAGAAAATCAATTTTTCATAGATTTTAAAATTTTATTGTAATTTCTCCCAAAATCATCCTCTAAATAAATTTAGGATTATTTTAATAATTCAGATTTGCATTGAGTGCAAATCTAAAACAGAGTAAGACACAAATGTGAAAAACACATTAATGTTTTACATTTTAAAGTCTTTTCAATGCTTCTCCTCCCTCCTGGGAGGACTGAATACCACAAATGCTCTCTGAACACCACAGCAAGCAAAGCCACATATCAACAGTATCTTTAGGCCATCAAATATATGGGTCCTTTCAATGTTCCTGCTTTTCCATTTTGACTTCTAATCCTCCCATCTTGCATTAATGCAGCTATCTCAATGGGAGAGGCCTCCTTAAAGGAGAGGAAGGATCCTGCCCTTCAAGACTTATTTTTGAGGTATCTAGTACTCCTATAATCCCAGCACTCTGGAGGCTGAGGCAGGAGAATCACACATTAGAGCTTAGCCTGAGCAAGTTGGAAACTTAATGTAACTCTGTCTAATAAATTGTGCTCACAATGTGGTTTTATGTAAAGGCCCTAGGTTAAATCCCCAGATAATGAATACCTCATACACATGCCTGTATGTGCAGACACTGAGCTAGACTTCTTCATTACTATAAATTTTCACAATGACTCTGTAAGACAAATTGTTCTTATCCTATAGAGTAATTTGTCTACTATCACGCAATTAGGAAATGGCAATGCAGGAAATCTGAGGCCATTCTTCTTTTCTCAGCATAATCCCTGAGATGGACAGTCCTGCATGCCTAAATCCAGAACTATCTGGATGCTCTGGCCCTAGGAAGAACTCCAGTTCATTCAGACAGCAAAAGTGAGGAATGAGGCTGTGGTTTCCAAAGGATGGGTAGAATATAGGCAAACATGAGCTGAGGAAAACATGGATGTAATCCTAAAACCGGAGGCCACCCAACAGAGCCTAAATAAATAAATAAATCCAAACAGCGCCCTGCCTTGCAGATAGGTGATCAAAATATCTCTCTCTCTCTCTCTCTCTCTCACACACACACACACACACACACACACACACACGCAAAGGTTTCATACAACAAAGCCAAACTCCTTTCCCTTCCTTCTTGCTTTCCCAGGCTTTTGGAGAGCAAGTCCTAAGGATCCCAATTCAACAGTTTTAAGTCCTTGATCACAAGCCTGAAGCCTGAAGCCTCTGTCACAACCTGAGTTCTGGGGTGTGTATCTTCCCTGGAAGAATGTGGGTCCCCTAAAATGCCTTTCCTCCATCTATCCTCTTTCCTCTCAATATTACCCTGAAACTAAAGGTGAATCCCACCATTTTCTGAAACCCACATTGGTGGTTCTCAGGTTAACTCACAGAGAACTTCAATACCCCGGGAGACAGGAATGTAGGGTAGTTAGCTATGTTTTACCTAGAACACTCTAAGTCTCTAGAGCTACATATTGAAAACGCAAACAATTTTTCACTTCAAAATAACAATTCTCCTGTCCCCAATTTTGCAAACCAGGCTACAGGACGAGGAATAAATTCCTTGGCATGGAAATCAAGGGTCTCCTTCTTCACTCTCTTTTATTCCTTCTGCACATGGCTCCCATTCACTTGCTCAGTCTGAAACTTCCTCCATCTAACTGACATTATCTCACCTTGCAGAGAACAGAAAATTTCTGCCAGCGAAGTAGACTTGTTTTCACTTAATCACTCATCTTTATAATTCTACCATTACGATAGTGCCTGACACTACAGTTTAATGAATGTTTTACTCATTCATTCACTAATAAATGACTAAATCAAAAAGAACAGTAAGCACTCTAATAAATATGATTTACAAAACTTGAAAAAAGAGACCACTTAGGTATACTCTGAATATACCTGCTACAACAGGGTACTCCAACACCACTAAGGATAAAATCTAATTAGTTGATAAAAACTAGCATCTTAAAAAGTGGAACAGAAAATATCACTGTATTTCATGAAATACAAGTAAACATTACTTTGTGAAGTTTAAATATATAGGGATTCATTCACTAATATATAAACACATATATTCATAGGTTATACATATAAAATGTTTCTTATGGATACTGTGGTAAAAACTTTTTCTTCCAAAAGTGCAAGGCAGAGATTATTATCACTATGATTATTCTTAAGTCCTCCAGTTTTAAAAATATAAAATAATTACACTCCATCATAAAATTCAATTTCAACAATCATTATGTTGGCTGTGCAACTTAAAATGATTCCCTGAGAGTGAAGGAGTCTCAAAACAAAACAAAACAAAACAAAGCCACCTGTGGGCATGCCTGAAGATTATGGCTGATTATGGCACAGAGAAAGCTGCAGGGGTGCACCTGTTTATTCCACTCTGGGGTTTCGGGTTTCACATTAGTATCAGATGCATCCTCCAGTCTTGCACCCCTTCTATCCTGTATTTCTCAGGGCAGTCTTGAATATCTCTACATTATTTACAAGCATCCACACTACACTGCCTTCCTTCAAATACCTGGAGACAATGAGTACAGTTCTAAGGATGGTGTGTTGGGGGGCACAGGGGAGATGCCGGATGCACACACCAATCCTCAGCAGGGCAAACCAGTTCTAGGTATAAAACCGTGTGTTTACGGTGGACATGTAAAGGGCTAATAGATTTGGTCCTGTAAGCTGATTTCTCCAAAATCAGTATAAAAATCAGCTTCAAAACCATCAACCCATGGAACATATCCCTGGCTAGAGTAAAAGGTAAAAAATGACCAAAGGGCCCAGCTAAGATAAATGACATACTGCTAGTACTATGGATTTAGAAAATTATTAGAATATTTTACCTTCTATAGGGTAGACAAACAACTTAGACCAGTTAAAACAACAATGACAACAACACTTTGTTCTGCTTGTGGTCTAGTCTGAGGGCAGATGAATGGCCTTTGGCTGCTGTAACAAACGGGGAGTTCTACGTTAGTCTACAGTTGTACATTCCATTGTCATGCTTGTCCACTATACTCACCAAATACCCTATGTTCTTGTCACAATAAAGTATTCCGATGGGAAAAAACAGTGGCCAGAACTTGTCAAATTGAACCACTAAATCCTCAAACTCCAACTGTTTACATCCATGAGTTTAAAGATGACACTTAGGAAAAGACAGGTGAACTACAAACGATGTAAGAGTGAGTACTTCTTTAGAATGTCCTCTACGTCCTTTAGAGATGTGCTCAAAACGTGCACCTTTTTGAGGAAACACAAAAAGTAAAGAGGCAGAGATGGAAAGAGGTCCAGAAGTATCATGGTAATGTTTAGAAGGAATGGACAATTAAAGGAACCTTTAGCTCTTATGACCAAAATGGTAAAAGCCCAGGGTTGAACAACTTGCAGTACAAAAGGAGGCAGGGACCAAATTGACAGCATTATGTGAAAGAGATCTGATCCACCATGTAGTGGCTTATGGGCAACATCTAAAACTTCCAAGAGGATCTCTATCAAGTTGACTGCAGTAGGTAGATACTGCAAAACTGAAAATCTAAGACAAATACTCTTTAATGGGAGAAACATTAAATGCCAGGATTCTAAAAATAAACCACCTTTGCTTTTGTTTTTTTATTAGATCTTAATTCAGATCGCTGAAACAGAATCCCATAGACTGGCTGCCTTAAACAACAAACATTTGTTTCTCACGGTTCTGCAGGCTTGAAGTCAGGGTGCTAGCATGTTCGGGTTCTTGGTGAAGGCCCTCTTTCTGGTTTACAGACAGCCTGCATTCTGTTGTGTTCTCAAATGGTGGGAAACAAGATCACTTCCTGTGTCTTTTGTGTAGGGGGCACTAGTTCTACTCATGCGGTGCCTTCTTTCATAACATAATTACTTCCCAAAGGATTCACCTCTTGACATCATCATATTAGGGAGTAGTATTTCAACATAAATGAGGGACAATGTAGACACTTAGTCTTTTCAATCATGTATATTCCAATATTCCAAAACATGCATCAAACTATTAAAAGAAATTATCTTTATGGAGTGGCATGAGAGTGAGTTTGAAGAAGAAAACATTCATTGTCCACTTAGGTAGTACTTGGATTTTTTTCCACGCATGCATTGTAATTTACAACGTATAATACAATGCATAATTTTATAATACATTTTCATGTAAAATTCTTAAACACAGAACTTGGATAGGTATCACAAAAATTAAGGAGAAATTTCCCCCAAATGATGTGGTAATTAGCAGGCATGGCTATGAATGAGTTCTTCAAGTGCTCAGGAACTAACTGCATTCAGATTTACATGAGCCACTGTAAGGAAAGTTGTAAGAAATAGTACTCATCATCACTGTCTTCAAGGAATTTGCTAATCAACTGGAGGGAGAATATAGGTAAGTGCACCTTGTGCGCATACATGAAACTAGTAATACTGAGGGACTGTAGTACTAAATAATAAGGGCCAACGAAGTTTCTCAAAGAGAAAGATCAGTGTGAACCCCATGAGTGAAATGCCCCTTGTTAGGAGAAGGCACAGACTGGAGACAGTGCAGAGTGCTTGGTTTTCCTAACAATTATAGGATGATCCAATGGGTAATACGGAATGCAGGGAGGAGCTGAGATCTGGCAAACAGCCCAGTATTTTCCTGGCTTCAGTTCATCTATTTCTTAAGATGCCTACAGACACAATCTCGTAACTAACAATGGAACTTCACATACATGTTCAAGAAATCTACGGAGTCTGCAGAAATTTAAACCTATATGGCAAAATTCTTATCAGCTTCACCCAATACCATGTAGCCATCGCCCAATTATGTCACTATCTTAGAACTCTGAAAATTCACAGGCTTGCAGCAAAGAGGTCAAAATTCAGAGCTCAGCAAATTCCCCTGAATCCATTTTAACTAATGGGAATACACAAGAGATAAGAATTGTAGAAATGAGTATGTTTTTTAGCTAGAGGATAAATAGGCTAAGATTCATGACACATTACAGTACACTATATATAATACAGTCACAATAACTGCTTGTTTTATACACATGGTCTGTTTTCTCAAAAGAGGTTACATGTGGGTAAAGAACATGCTAAGATAATACTTATGTGACTGTCATGCTAAAAACCTGGAATAGTGCTCTAGTACTGGGCCCCTGTCCTGCTTTAAGTGCTTGGTAGGTTCCAAAGAAGCAAGGAAGGGATAGACTGTGTTTTCCAGTTACAAATTCACAATAACTTAGGTGCCAACTAAATAATCTTATTAGAGGCATATTTTAAAGGACTGAAATTCTCATGTTTATTTCTGTTTATTAACAATGTTTTTAAAGATCTTAAAGGAAGTTGTTCATTACTGGTTCCTTTCTTTTAAAAGGAAGCAATTAGTGAGGTGCAAACACAACTTTGCTATTTTATAACATTTCTTTATTTCTGAATCAAGAACATCAATCTGTATCTGAAAATGTGAACATTCATTGTTATTTATCATGATCTTCCCAGCCTGGGGGTAAACAGGTCCATATGGTTCCAAGGAAAGATGCTATATCCCTTATCTTTAGCATCCCAGACTACATACAGTTCACTGGTCCAAAAGTAGCCACTTGGATAAAGCACAGTAAGTTATTTCATTGCTCCCAAACACTGCTAATGTTTTAAGAAGCATGGCAAAGGGGGAACCAATGGACAGCAAAGCCCAGAAGCAGATGGCAGCCATGCCTCATCATCTCAAAGACCACTACATGGACAGTGACAGAGATCTGCTGACATGGAAAGGCTACAAAACAACCCCAAGATAATCGAACGTGCCATTATTTGTATAACTGAGTAACAAATGCGAAGATAACATTATGTAATACAGCATCCATTGTTAATTCCCTACTATCTTCTCTATAATTTTGTATTTCCTTTATTGTTTTTGTGTTATTCTGGTTTATATGTCTCCATTCTTTTGTCTTTAAAATTAAAAACAAAATTAAAACAAAGCAAAACAAAAATCCAAGAGACTGAGCAGTGAAGCCTGATGTGCAGTGCATTTCTCTCCCATACTATTCTGCGTCGCACATGCCAGCTTTAGTCTCTAGCCTCCGACCATACGTTCTCGGAGTTGTAGGTGGCTAGATGGCACTGGTATGTCTTCTACATACGGATTTCTGCTCTTCTTCAATGTCTGGGAGTACTTCTTTCAAAGGTAATCAATTTTAGGTGTCCAGCTAGCCATGACCTGGTATAAAAAGCTGTCTGGGCTGACCAGAACCCGAACCCAAACACCATACCCAGTCTTAAAAAAATCTGAACTGCAAAACCTCAGATATTAAGTCATTAACATCATTCAGATGTGAGGCCAAAAGACAAAAAAAGACGCAGACTTGGAATTGCAACACATCAAAGTCAGATGGGAGCTAAATGATGAAGGCGCAGGTACTATTACTAGACAGAGGGCTCCAAAGCACGTGGCATGTGGCCATCTGAAAAATGGAGATCACTTTCTGCCCTCCATCAGTCAGTCCCATGGATTTCTGGGTCTCATTTGCCCAATACATTGTAGGAATTCTCTTCCCCAGTTTGATCACACACATCTCTTGTGTTCCTTCAAGTATAACAAACTAACTAAAAACAATTTTGAATGCAATATTCTTTTCAGAGAAGCCAATATGCAAACACAGACTAAATATGTAGTTCCTCTGTCACCTGAAAACCTCCCTCTGGAGTACCATTTAGTGTAATCATGTCAAGACCACCAACAAACATGGTTTAACTGTCAGATCCACCTTGAACACACTGGGTGTCACAAAACAAAATGTAACTTAAGAAATTATATAAAATCTCCTCAACATCAGCTTTCTTAACAAATTAGAAAATTAAATTAAATGGTATCACTGACGATATTGCTTAAATAAACCCCAGCTATTCAGGAGGCTGAGGTAGGAGGACTGCTAAGTTCAAAGCTGGTCTGAGCAACTTGGACTGTGTCCCATAATATAGATAAAAATCGCTGGGGATGTTATTCAGTAGTATAGCACTTGCCTGGGTTTAATCCTATTGAAGGAAAGGAAAGAAAGGAAAGAAGGGAGGGAGAGAAGAAGGAAGGAAGGAAGGAAGGATGAACCTTAGATTCTGAACTGGAAGGGAGGGAGGGAGGGAGGGAGGGAGGGAGGGAGGAAGGAAAAGAAGAAATGAAAGAAAGAACCTTAAATTCTGAACTGCATTGTTAATTATAACACATACCTTGGAACATTTTCAATTTGTTCCTAAGTGGCACTTTACTTTTAAAGTACATAACACTGTAAAAATGTCCTGTACATACACTAAATGTCTTCCTTTTATCTACTTGGTCACAGGTCCACTTTGGTAGAAAACTAGCAGAGAAGCTAATGTATGTATGTGAATCTAGTAAAGGCAACAAATATAAAAACTTTCCAAGACCACAGTACTTTTAGGTCTGCAGTAATACAGCAGATTCGCCATCTGTTTCTGTACAATCACAAAATAAAAATCACAGTATTATACTGTTGGTAGCTTTTACAGTATTGTCCACTCCTTCTGACTAATTCACCACCATTATTTACATATGAGTGCAGAGAGAAATGAGCTACTTACATCCACAACATGGATGAACCTTAAAAACATTTTGCTAAGTTAAAAAAACTATTCATAAAAGGTTACATCTTGTACGATTCCATTTGTATGAAAAGCAAGTCAGAATGTAGATTAATGACTGCCTGAAGGTGGAAGGAAGGGAAAATGGGAAGTGACTTAATGCTGTATCTATGGGATTTCTTTTTGGAGCCACAAAATGTACTAAAATTAGATAATACTGTTACACAACTCTGTATGTTTAAAACTTACTGAGTTGTGTACTTTGAAGGGGTAAGTTTTGATTAGTCTGTGTCTCCGCCCACCATGCACCCACTGCAGACAGGAGATTCTTCAAACTGCTAACACCGGGGTTCAGGTTTGGACCCTCCCCGTGCATGCCCTGAGCCTGAGGTACTAGAGCACATGGTCCACAAACTGCTGACATGGTGGTTCACTTCTGGGCTTTGTGAGTTCCCTGATCTCCTGGAGGTAACAGGAATAGGTAGTCCGCCACCGCAGCCTACATCTGGCTCCTGTGCACACCCTGAGCAGCCTGGAGACACAGAATGAGTTGGTCCACAAACTGTTGACACTGCAGTTCATGTCTTGGTTCTGCTTGTGCCCTGAACTGCCGGGGGACACAGGACCACTGGTCCGTGATTGAGCCACCAGTGCAGTCCACTTCTGGATCATACGCATGCCCTGAACTGCAAGGGGACACTGGATCACACGGTCTCCCATCAGCTGATAGCACTGTTCGCATCTGAGAAGAACTAGGTATACCTCACCATCTGCGAAAAGACCCCAGACTAAGCAGCACATCTCAGCAGACACTGAGGGGCAAGCCTGACCACCAGGAAAACTGGGGACACTAGTGACCTTTGCTGAGCTGCCAGAGAAGAGAGAGACTGAAGGTTCTGCCTCCAGCATCGAACATGACAAGGCAAAGGACTAAAATGCAATCTCAGAGCCCCACCCCACTCAGAACAAGTCCAGGAGACATCAACATAGGAGAACTTGGTAAACACACACTTGCAATTGCTAAAATGAGTGCAGAGGAAGTAAAGAAACAACTCCATCAGGCCATAGAAGATATCAGATCCAAAATAATCTCCCAGACAAAAAATGAAATAAAAACAATAATGAAACAATTGCTCAAACACATCTAAAGAAGATATATATATATAAATAAAACAAGAATAGGCAACTGATGGGAACATTAAATGAACAATATAGGAATGAACTAGGATGCCTGAAACAGATTCAAAGAGATTCCAAGGAAATCAAAACTTCCACTGAAAGCTGGCAAAACTGTTCGGATGAAGCCAAAGAAAGAATTTCAGATCTTGAAGACAGCATGGCGGCTAGCGATACTGAAAGAAAGGATCTCTTAAAATCAACAAGGAACCAGGAAAAATCAATTCAATCACTGCAAGATGAGGCAAAGAGAAATAACGTAAGACTAATAAGAGTCACTGAAACAGCAAGAGGCAACACAAAAAGAGTATTTGCAGAAATAATAGCTAAAAATTTCCCAAGCATGGAAACAGAATCTGATATACAGTGAAATGAGGCATATAGAACTCCTACTAGTCATAACCATAATAAAACTACACCCAGACATATAATAATCAAGATCCCAGATATCCAGCAAAAGAAGAGAATATTAAAAGCTGCTAGAGAAAAGACACAGATCACCTAGAAAGGAAAGCCCATCAGAATCACAGCAGACTTCTCAACACAAGCCACCCAATCGAGAAAAATTTGGAGTGAAGTATTACAGGTCCTGAGATAAAATGGTCTCCAACCAAGACTGATGTATCTTGCCAAACTATCCTTCAAATTTAATGGAAAAATAAAATACTCCCATGACAGAGAACAACTGAATAACTTCATGAGTGCCAAACCAACCTTCTACAGAGTTTTAAAAGATATTCTAGACAGAGAAAAAAATGACCACAATTTCAGGAACATGGGAAACCTTAGGCAGAGCAAGCAATTAAATAGGTAGAAAGAGTAGGAAACCAACAGCAAGTAAATAACATGATAATGGTAAGCCAACACATATTAGTTATAACCATTAATGTAAACCAGGTGTGGTGGTACACACCTGTAATGCCAACACTCAGGAGGCTGAGGCAGGAAGATCGCTGCAAGTTTGAGACCAACCTGGGCTACAGAGTGAGCTCAAAGCCAGCCTGAACTGCATAGCAAGAACCTATCTGAAAAAGACAGAAACAATCAACCAACCAAACAAACAAAAAAAATTAATGTAAATTGCCTCAAATCACCACTCAAAAGAAACAGACTGGCAGAGTGGATTAAGAACAAAATCCCATGATATGCTGTATACAGGAAACACATTGTACTTGAAAGGAAATCCATACACCGAAAGTCAAAAAATGGGAAAGAATTCTCCATGCAACAGGAACCCAGAAAAAAACAGGTGTAGCTATGATGTTTGCAAACAATGTAAACTTCAAACTGAAAACAATCAAAAGACCATAAAGAAGGTCACTATGTACTTGTTAGGGGAAAATTGCAAGAGGAAGAGATGACAATCATAAACATACATGCACCAAACATCAGAGCCCCAAACTCTATAAGACAAATTTTAAAAGATATGAAAAACCAAATAATTAATAAAAGTATTGTAGTAGGGGACCTAAACACCCTTTTGATGCAAAGAGATAGGTCAACTAGACAAAAAATCAGCAAAGAAATAACAGATCTGAACCAAATCTGCAAACAAATGGACTAGTAGATGTATACAGAGTGTTCCACCCCATATCAGAATGCACATTTTTCTCAGCGCACATGCGAATTTCTCTAAAATGGACGATATTCTAGCCCATAAAGCATACCTACCTAAATGCGAAAGAGTTGAAATTATCCCATGCATATTAACTGACCACAGTGTAATGAAACTGGAAATTAATGACAAAAGGAACTCCAAAAACTCCATAAACACTTGGAAATTAGACAACAACCTCCTGAACAACCAATGGGTCACAGGAGAAATTAAAGAAATTAAAAAACACCTACAAACAAACAAAAATGTAGACACAACTTACCGGAATATGTGGGATGCAATGAAAGCAGTCCTCAGAGGGAAATTTATAGCAGTGAACTCACACATGAGGAAAGCAGAAAGAGAACAAATAAATAGCCGAATGCTGCACCTCAAACTTTTAGAAAAAGAACAAGTCAAGCCCAAAGCCCAAAGAAGAGAGGCGATTATAAACATCAGGGAAGAAATTAATGCAATTGAGACAAAAAAAAAAACAAATGGAACAAGAGCTGGTTCTTTGAAAGAACAAATAAAATTGATAAACCCCTAGCCAACCTTATCAAAAATAAAAAGGAAAAACTCAAATTCACGCACTAAGGAATGAAAAGGATGAAATAACTACAGGTCCTACAGAAATTCAAAAGATCATTAAAAACTACTTTGAAAATCTTTACTCCCATAGGATAGAATACTCAGAAGAAATAGACAGATTCCTAAATATGTATGAATTACAAAAATTGGATCAAGATGTAAAAATCCTGAACAACCCAATATCAATCAATGAGACTGAAAACGTGATTAAAAACTTACTGACAAAGAAAAGCCCAGGCCCTAATGGATTCACAGCAGAATTTTACAAGAAATTCAGAGAAGATTTCATAGCAACACTCCTCGAACTCTTCAATGAAATTGAGAAGGAAGTAATTCTCCCTAACTCATCTCTGGAGGCAAGTATACTGATACCAACACTAGAGAAAGACCCAGGCAAGAAAGGGAACTACAGACCAGTCTCCTTAATGAACACAGATGCAAAGATACTCAATAAAATACTAGCAAATAGAACAAGGCAAATCATCAAGAAAATCATACATCATGAGCAAGTTGGATTCATTCCAGGAATGCAGGGTTGGTTCAATATTCACAAATCAATAAATGTTATACACCTATACAGATATCTAACATAGTTGTACTACTGACTTCTATCACTTTACTTAAAGGAACAGTTAATGATTATTTCATCAATCTTGCATGTCTCTATTTGTTTTCCTGAGAAACCACTTTGAAGGTACCAATACATAAAACAACAACCATTGATAATTTCCTACCACTTTGTATGTAACTCTGTATTGCTTGTACTGTTCTTATGCTACTTTGTAAATGGATGTCTGTTTCTTAATGTTTTCCTTCTTTTATTTTTTAAAATAAATTTTTAAAAAAGAATAAAAAAAAGTTACACACCATAGCAATAGAGGCAAAGACAAAAACCACATGATCATCTCAATAGATGCAGAAAAAGTTTTCAACAAAGTGCAACTTTCACTCATGATAAAAACCCTACAGAAAATAGGAATAGATGGTCTTTACCTCAATCTGATCAAAGCTATCTATGATAAACCAACGGGCAACATCATACCAAATGGACAAAAATTGAAAGCTTTTACTTTGAAATCAGGAACAAGACAAGGATGTGCACTGTCACCACTCCTATTCAACATAGTTCTGGAAGCATTAGACAGAGCAATTAGACAAGAGAGAGAAGTAAAAGGAATAAGGATAGGAAAGGAAGAAGTGAAATTATCACTATTTGAAGATGACATGATACTTTACACGGAAGACCCCAAAAACTCCACCAGAAGACTCCTTGAATTAATCAACAAATTCAGTAGTGTAGCTGGACACAAAGTCAACACTAAAAAATCAATAGCATTCCTATATACAAACAACAGACAGAGAAATTAAAGGAAGCCATGCTTTTCACAACAGCATCCAAGAAACTGAAATACTTAGGAATCAATCTAACAAAAGTAGTAAAAGATCTACTTAATGAAAACTACAGTACTCTGAAAAAGAGATCGAAGAGGATTTCAATAAATGGAAAAATATTCCTTGTTTATGGATAGGAACAACCAACACTGTGAAAATGGCCATATTACCAAAATTGTTGTACAGATTCAATGCAATTCCCATTAAACTACTGCTGGCATACCTCACAGATCTAGAGAAAACATTCCTTAAATTCATCTGGAAACAGAAAAGTCCCAGAACAGCAAAAGCAATCTTGGGCAACAAAGACAAGTCAGGTGGAATCACAATCCCTGACCTGAAATTATACTACAAAGCAACTGTAATAAAATCAACCTGGTACTGGCTAAATAACAGACCTGAGGATCAATGGAACAGACTGGAAGATGCAATCACAATGAAAAACACACTCAGCCACCTAGTATTTGACAAAGGGGCCAACCAAACTCACTGGAAAAAGATGACCTGTTTAATAAATGGTGCTGGAAAAACTGGCTTACCTCTTGCCGAAAACTGAAAATAGACCCAAGTCCATCACCATGCACCAAACTCAGGTCAAAATGGATCACAGATCTCAACATTAAAACAGAAACTCTAAATCTATTGGAAGAGAAAGTAGGTAAAAATCTTGAAGACATAGGAGTAGACAGAGAGTTCATGAACAAAAATGAAACTGCAAGGGAAACACTCCAAAGAATCAATGACTGGGACCTCATCCTACTGAAAAGGTTTTGTACATCTAAAGAAATCACCAGCAAAGTAAAAAGAAAACCCACAAATTGAGAAAAAATCCTAGCTGGCTGTCCCTCAGACAAAGGTCTTCTCTCTAGAACATACAAAGAATTAAAAAACATGTACCTGTCCAAATTCAAAGACCCAATCCAGAAATGGGCATCTGAGATGAATACACACTTCTCAGATAAAGAAATACAAATGGCAAATAAATATATGAGAAAATGTTCCACATCCTTAGTCATTTGAGAAATGCAAATAAAAACAACACTGAGATTTCATCTTACCCCAGTAATGGCCAGTATGAAAAAATCATCCAGTAACAAATGCTGGCAAGTCTGTGGAGAAACAGGGACTCTATTACACTGCTGGTGGGAATGCAGACTGGTGCAACCACTGTGGAGAGCAGTTTGGAGATTCCTCAGCAAACTAGGTCTAGAGGCTCCATTCAAACCAGCTATTCCCCTTCTGGGTATTTTCCCAGAAGATCTGAAAGCATCATATCACTCTGATATATGTCCAGCCATGTTTATAGCAGCGCAATTTGTAATAGCTAAATTGTGGAAGCAACCCAAATGTCCATCCATAGAAGACTGGATTAAAAAACTGTGGCATTTTTATATAATGGAATATTATTCAGCTATAAAGGGGGACAGATTTGGGGCCTTTGTAGGCAAATGGTCACAACTGGAGTCCATACTCATAAGCAAAATAAATCAGAGGTACATGTGCAGGCAACGTATTGTGTCACTGGTGTAAGAACCTGAGGGTGGGAACATAAACTAAGAGACATGAAGGAAATCTGTTCAAAAGTAAAGAACAGATGGGACGTGGGAAAAGAGAAAAGAAAGAGGCAAAAATGTATGTATGAATGTATGTATGTGTATACATATGTGCAGGATGGCTAACATGGTTCTACTATTGTCTTATGTCACTTCATGGTATGGAATAGTTGATGACGGGTTGTTTGATCAATCTTGTATGTCTATATGTGTTCTCTGGAGCATACATTTTGAACATATCAATATGCAATGCAACAACTATTGTTGGTTTTCTGTTGCTTTGTCTATAATTCAATTCTGATTATACGGTTATTGAGCTACTTTGTGTCTCTTAATGCTTTCCGTTTTTCTTTTTTTCTTTTTCTGTTGTTGATGATGTAGTTCTTTTTGCTTTCACACTTTAAAAAGAAGTTGTACTACTGACTTAGGTCACTTTATTGTAAGGAATAGTTGATGATTAATTGTCTGATCAATTTTGCATGTCTATATCTGTTTTCCTGAATATACACTTAGAAGTTATCATTACGTAATGCAACGACCATTGTCGATTCCCTGTCACCTTATCTGTAACTCAGATTCGATTGTACTATTCTTATGCTACTTTGTGTCTGTTTGTTAATATGTTTTTGTTTTTATACTTTTAAAATAAAAAAAAAAGTAAGTATATATGTATATGTAGCATATCTAACATAGTTGTATTACGGACTTAGGTCACTTTATTGTAAGGAATAAAACACTTTATGTTTTTGTTTCTTTACTTTTAAAATAAAAGTGAAAAAAAAAAAAAAGAAAAAGAAATCATCAGCAAAGTAAAAACAAGACCCCCAAATTGGGAAAAAAATTTTAGCTGACTGTCCCTCAGACAAAGATCTTCTATCTAGAACATACAAAGAATTAAAAAACATCAGCCCCTCCCCAATTCAAAGACACAAACCAAAAATGGGCCCCTGAGATGAATACACACTTCTCAGATAAAAAAATACAAATGGCAAATAAATACATGAGAAAATGTTCAGCATCATCAGTCGTTCAAGAAATGCAAATTAAAACAACATTGAGATTTCACCCCACCCCAGTAAGAATGGCCATCATTAAGAAATCAACCAGTAAAAAATGCTGGTGAGGCTGTGGAGAAATAGGAACTCTTCTTCACTGATGATGGGAATGCAGACTGGTGAAACCACTGTGGAAATCAGTTTGGAGATTCCTCGGCAAACTAGGTCTAGAGGTCCCATTCAACCCAGCTGTTCCCCCTTTGGGTATTTTCCCAGAAGATCTGAAAACATCATATTACAATGATATTTGTGCACCTATGTTTATAGCAGCACAATTTGTAATTGCTAAATTGTGGAAGCAACCCAAATGTTTATTCACTGAGGAAAGGATAAAAAAATTGTGGTATTATAATGGAATATTGCTCAGCTATAAAGAAAGATGAACTCAAGGCTTTTACAGGTACATGTTCACAAGTAGAGACCACACTCACAAGCGAAATAAATATGACCTCCATGTGTAAGCAATGTATTTTCTTACTAGTATAAGAACCTAAAAGAGTAAATAAAAACCAGGAGGTATGATAAACATTGTGAAATGAGAGGAAACTGCTCCAAAGTAAAGAGCAACTGGGATGAGGGAAAAGGGAAAAGAAAGAAGAGGAAATTATGAATGTGTGTGTATTACGTATATACAGGATAGCTAACACAGTTGTACAACTGACTTCTATCACTTTACTAAAACGAAGTTAATGATTAATTATTTGATTAATCTTGCATGTCTATTTTTGTTTTCCTGAGAAACTACTTTCAAGATATCAATACCTAATACAACCATTGTTAATATCCTACCACTTTGTAATTCAGCATTGCTTTTATTGTTCTTATGCTGTCTTGTAAATTGATGTCTGTTTCTTAATGTTTTCCTTCATTTCTAAAATCAGTTTTTAACAAGTGAAGGTATAAGTTTTAGGAAATGTACGTGTCATCTCAATAAAGTTGGAAAATGAGAGACATGGGAGGGAGGGTGAACACGAGGAGAGGAGCACGCGGAGGTTACTGAAGAAGAGCCCAGAAGGCGGGGGCGGGGCAGGGGCTGACCTAGAAAGGGGGACCAGCTACATGGTAAGAAGTGTAACGAGGCAGAGGGACAGCTAGAAGTGATGGTAGCGCGGCTTCTATCTCCTGGTTCTCTGAAGTCAGGGTCACTCACCTCAGCTACCGTGAGATTTCAGCCACCACTTAGAAGAGAGCAGAATTGAGGTGCAATCAAGAACAACAGTAGCAGGGATCCAGTTGAGTTCTAAAGCAGGGAAGAACAAGTCTATACCAGTGAGAAGGAAAGGGAGGGGAGGGGAAGAAAATCAGAAAAATCTGTACTCTCCAGATTACTATGCTCCTATAGTCAGAAAACTATAGAAGCTATTTGTATGTGAAAAATAAACGGAGGGTATAAGCTGGAAGTATACATCATGATCTAAACAGACTTCCTCTTTATAGGTGAGGGGAAACCTTGGAATATGCATCAGCTTAGCACGCTAATGAATCTTGTATTTACGTTGTGCTTGCAAAGGTTGACTAGGTATTTTGCAAACATTTCTACAAGAGCAGAATCTAGATGCTGAAGAAATAACTATCTTTGCTGTTATATTGCATCTATTTAACAAAAATTTAGTACTGGAAAGCATGAAAGGGTGAAATATTTTCTTTTTAAATAATGGTTCAATTGATGTATTACTCCTCATCACGTTTTAGTTTATCAGGAGCCAAATATTTGGTCTTTAATAAAGAGATCAAGACCAACTATTTCATGGTTATTTCAAAGCCCACATTTGTTTAGCAAGATGTACAAAATTTTCAACTAACAGTTAAATGTTTATGTGAAGGCATTTGAGCTGTACTGTCCAAACCAGTGGTCAGTAGCTAAGTACAACTACTGAACCATGTGATATGTGATGTAATGAGGCACTTTCAAAGACTTAGTATAAACATGTAAAGTATTTCATTAATAACTTCTGATGCCGATTACAGGTTAATATATAATAATATTTTGTATGCACTGATTAAAATGTCTTATTTGGAACATTTAAATTCACATGTGGCTATTGTTATTTACACAGCACTAATCTGAGTATTTTTTGCTTAGCTGATGAAATGCTTCCCCCCCAACAAAAAAATAATGAAAAAATGTTTCCCTCAAATTCTTAATCACTGAAATAAATGTCTATGTAAAAGGCACTTTGGCCTATAAAGATAGTCATTAACAGCTGCTATTTATATATGTAGAGGAAACAATTAGGTATATACATTATTTTTGAATGGCTGACCACTGTCCTTAATTCCCCCTAAATACAAATACAATGTCTATAACTTAGCAAAAGGCTCTTATGCAAACTTTTAGCTCATAAACACTGATGAGTGATAACTCCCAAGTAACTGCATTTCTAAACTCAATCACTTTGTTAAAATGCACTTGCAGTGTATTTGGCAGCACATATACTAAAATGCACTGTTATACATAGGGTTCCCTCTACCATTTCTCCGTGCCATTACTGTTCGTGAAAAAATTAAGCAAACTTTCTGAATGTAGTATTAGATGTTTCAGACGTTTTTCTAATTACAAAATAGTTCTGAATTTATTTTAAAAAAATTCAAATATAGAAATCTCACTCAGTCGTAAACACTGACTATTTTGGTATACATTTCTCTCAAATTTTTCTTCACTGTTCATGAATATTGATGGAATGACATTGCCTCTGTAATTATTTTTATCAATACTTTGAAACTAAATGTTGCACGTTTTAAAGGACTTCCTCTCTTAATTTGTGTTGATTCTATAAAATGTGAACTATAATTATAAACATCCTTTATTTATAAAAAGAAAACATTTACTTTTGACGTTTAAGATTAAAGTTTTGGGCTGTGGATATAGCTCGGTGGAGTAAGTGTCTGTCTGGCAAGCACAAGGTCCTAAGCTTGATCCCCAGTACCACCCAAAGAATAAATAAATAAATAAATAAATAAATAAATAAATAAATAAAATTAAGTTTAAAGTTTTATGATTCTCTTCTTTCAAATAAAATAGTATTTTCTGATACATTCAGCTTATTCTGAATCACATGTTCTACAACACTGAAGCAATCTGGTCAAAGGTCAGGAATGTAGTATAGGAAATAATTTACAAAAGACATAAAAATCACTTCACAGTATTTTGCCTCAGGCTGAACCAGCATGCTACAGTATCTTTGCTACTGGACAGAACTGAAGAATATCCTCACCTTCCTTCTCTGAACTCTATAGACAGCCAAACCAAGGAAAGGTGCAAGTACCACCATGTTTTCATTCTACATTCAAGTTCAGACAAAAGAGTATGTCATCAATATCATATTAATGTTATACTTCAAAGATTTAGTATAAAAATATAAAATCTCAATAACAACTTTTCATGCTGATAAAACATGTCAAATGATGATATGCAGGATATACACATTTTGGATGCATATAAAAATTCTCAGTATGTGGCAGCAATTAGTTTTAAGTACTTTCTCAAAGTCTATTTTCTATCTAAGTGTTAAATTTGTACAAGCAAAAGAGTTGAGACACTGCCTCTTTAACCAACTTGCACGAGGGAGAATCTTTCATATGAATATTTTCTCTAACAAAGAGCTGCTTTTCATCCTGCCAGGTACTCCAGGTAGATTCACAGATAAGAGTACAGTTCTGTGTACTGCTTCTTGGTCATCAGGGCTGGTGTGCCAGCAGTAAGTCCTTAGCAAGTTATTTAATCCTCTGTTTCCTTATCTGTACTTTACAGATAATAATCTCTCTCATGCAACTATTATGGGATTAACGTTAATATATGTAATGCATTTAGAACAGCGCCTGACACACAGTAAGTACCATATTGGGAGCTACTATTATTATTGTGACACAGTTATTCTGTGACCTAGGTAAACATCCTAGGAAAGTCAGGACAAATGATGAATACTAAGGACAGCTGGAGTCTCTCTTCTAAACATTTGAAAAGACCAAATATAAAAAGCAAGGAACTGCTCTGCAGTCTGCAAGTAAAACTGTCCCTAAAAGGAAACAAGACAGGGTAGGGTATCCTAGAACCAGAAAGTTAAAGACTCATGATCAAAGATAGTTGGTCACCACTAGCATACTTAAGACTCAAATGAAAATAAAGAGGGGAAAGGTTAAAGTACAAGTCAATCCACTAGAACAAGCAGAGATCATAGCTTCCACACTCATGAATAAGCTAGAAAATAAAAGTCCCAGTTCTAGGCTGAATGACTGCCTGACTACTTATTCATTCAGGCCAGTTCATAAAAAGATTTTAAAATCATCGTCACTCAAATTACCCTACGGCATTTTCCTATACCGATTAGCTGGCTGCAGTCACAATAGCCATTATATTCTTCCTCTTTCCTATTATATTCAAATTTTCTAGCCAAGCCTTTCAGATAGCACTGACCAAATCTTCACTCTAGGGGTGCGTTCTGTTTACACGCAGTCAAGCAACATAGCCTATTCTCCACTCATGAGGATGGAGACATGCGCTTAGCTATGGGAACTTCTGTAAGATCTAGAGGCCTGGGTCCTGGGGCAACCCCTGGCCTCTGGACTATAAGGTAGGGCCTGTCTGTGAACACAGACTACGCTAGCATAAGTAAAAAAGTAGAGGAACTAGGTCATAGTTAGAACCATTTAAGCTCAGGAGTAAGTTTTGATTAAAGGCTAAATCTGACTACTATATGACCAATAAATGTTTTCTGTTACTTGGGGTTAGGTTAGGTTCATTTTTACTTGAAATAAAGAGAACCCTAAGAGAATCCTAAATGATACATGCTTCATAATCAGATTCCATCATAAAGATAGTAAAAGTAAGCCATTTTCACAGTGAACAGTAAACTCACTTGTTCAGATCATGACGGGGCGGGGAGGGGATTAAATTCAAGGCCTTTACTTTGAGCTACATGCTCAGCACCTTTTTTTTTAGTTTTTGTTTTGAGACAGGATCTTGCTAGGTCACTAAGCTGTTCAGGCTTGGCTTGAACTTGTGATCCTCCTACCTTAGCCTTCCATAATGCTGGGATTTCAGGTACAAACCTCCGTATCTACATAGGTCTTGATTTTCATCATGATTAAAGACATTGGGGAAAATAACAAACCTACTTCTCTTTAGAAACAATTTCCTTTGAACGCTCAAAAGTATAGAGACAATACTCAAAAGGCAGTACAAAATACTCTACTTTGACTCTTGCTTTATGCATATTCAATATTGCTGTTTTCAAGTCTTGGAATTTCCTGATTTTTAAGAAATTTTAAGTTAACATACTCCCCATCCTAACCATTCTCAAAGTATGCTCAAAGTATGCTCTAGGTATTCAAAAAGAACAAGGAAGTTACAAATCACAGTGACAGTGTAGCCCCACTAATATTAATAAAGCAATGGCAAACTTATCTATTACAGAATAGTATGTGCCCTTATGCTAATAAGCTATTGCCTCTCAGATGTGACACTAACCAATCTTGTATAGTTCTGCTCAATGAATATATCTATCACAAGCACAAAATACACAGGTTGATAGAGATATCTTTGTATGTAAGGCACAGCATGCCTCAATATTTTGATATGTAAAGTGTACCAAAAATTAAAAAAAAACCCTTTAGCCTTTTCTGAATTGCCATAAAAGGATCACTCTGCACTCTAAATTATTTTGGCCATTAGAACTGAGCTCTCCAAATACAGAACTGACAGCACCACAAAAGGCCAATCTACTCTCAATGGACACATTTAAATAGATGTGAGATGTCTATCAAATAGGGTAGCTGTGATAGGGTCAGAGCAGCCAATTTCAAAGGAGACCTACAGCCTCCTACGCCTCCGTGATGGAGTGAGAGAGGACTCACCTGCTAGAGCCTTGATGCGGGACCGCTCAAAGAGCCGCGCAGAGCTGTTCTCATTGTCCCAGTCATCCACGTCCCAGCGATTGTTGACATCACTGTACTGTTGTTGAATCTCAATGTTGTCATAGTCTGTGGCTACTGTGGTCGTCATCTTGAACTGTCTCAGCTACTCCTCCACATCAGCTCCTTTTTAGAGTTCTGTGAGAAGGAGAACGAAGAACATATTTAGATGTCCAAAGTGTAAAAAACAGAATAAAACAAAAAAAAACAACAAAATATATACATTCCACACAAAATCTGCTGAGCTAAAATGAATAGGAGGTAAAACAAATGCTGTGCCACTAAGCTATATCCCTGGACCTAGAGCTGTGATCTCAGTGTGTCCAGAAGTCACTGGAGGATTTTAACCTAGTATATGACATTCTTTTGCAGGTGCTTCTAAAGGATTATTCTTGGTGCCATGTGGAAAACAGATTCTAGGAGGCAAGAACAGACAGAAGGGCCAGTTGGCAGGCTACTCCAGAAACAGCAGTGGCAGGCCCTGGACAATGGGGTAGAGATGGTATATAAGTTTCAGAGACAGAAGTGACAAGACCTGTTAGCTTGTCCAGAAGAGGTCTTCTGGAGTTTTGAACTTCAGCACTGCCTCATACTACACGTGTGATCAGGGTAAAAACTATTTTGTATCTCCAAGCTCTTAGTGTCTCCAATCATGAAAAAAGAAAAGATATGTGATATGACACCCAACAGTTTTTTCTTCTCTCCAAAGTTTAAATACAATTTTAAAGTTTTATCAGCTGTATCTACACCCACCCGGAACTTCTGAAAAGAACTCCTTTATTTTTGCTGGGTACCACCACAAACTATAATCTTTTAACTTCTCATTCATAAAATGAGAGAACAAATCATTTCTTCTGTATATTTTAATAACATATTCAAAAACTTATGCCCAAGATTTAGACACAAATATATGGCACCAAGGATAGTATCAGTGCATAGCAGATGCTCAATAAATGATTGCGGTTATTTAAATTGTTATCATAAATTCTCCAACCAACATTCATACCCACTCCTCAGCAAGCATTGTGAGTCACAGTGTTCTTTTAAGGATAAATAGAAAAGACCTTGACCTCAACTTGGACCCACTGCTCTCTTCACTTTACTATTACTACTTTCATAGACTTAACTTTAAATATAGCTTCTTGTTTCAATATAGCTGTTATTCACTCATTGAGGCTAAATACTGTATACGGAAGACTTACTAAATGTTTAGCACTGTTCCAGAAGCTAGGGATAACAATAAACAACTTATGGACCTGGATGCAATGAAGCTTATGTCCTAGTACAAGGAGCTGGATAAGCAAACATACAAGAAAAGATAAGAGAATTAAAATAAAATGAAGGTAGAGTAATGTGAGAGAATATTTTAGACCTGATAGTCAAGAAAGGCCTAATGGTACTGAAACTGAATCCTCAATGCCAAAAAGGGACAAGGCACGCACAGATCAAAAGAACAGCCAGGCAAAGGGGTGGCATACTGAAGGAGCCATGTGTGCGGTGTAGCTGGAGTCTGGTGTGAAAAGGAAAGACAGGAGATGAGGCTTCAAAGGTGGATGTGGCCAGGGCAGGAAGAGCTATGATTTGAGGGAGGAGAGCTGTACTGGGACTCGAACTCAGGACCTTGTACTGGCCAGGCAAGTGCTGTGCCACTAAGCTATATCCCTGGACCTAGAGCTGTGATCTCAGTGTGTCCAGAAGTCACTGGAGGATTTTAACTTAGTACATGACATTCTTTTGCAGGTGCTTCTGAAGGATTATTCTTGGTGCCATGTGGAAAACAGATTCTAGGAGGCAAGAACAGACAGAGGGCCCAGTTAGCAGGCTACTCCAGAAACAGCAGAGGCAGGCCCTGGACAATGGGGTAGAGATGGTATATAAGTTTCAGAGACAGAAGTGACAAGACCTGGGCAAAGACTGACCAAATCGGAGGCATTAGGGAACTGTTAGCCCAAGCCAGGCTCTGCGCGTGACTTGCACTGGTATGATTAAATTCCTGGATATTTTAAATTTGACCACAGAGACTCAGACTTAGGCATATACAGCTATCTAAGCAAGTTAACTACAAATTTGAAAGGAGAGGGAGAGAAAAAGATGATTCTTCTTTTAGTGGTAGGAAGATGCCCCAAAGGAAAACATGTTATCCTCCCTCCCCAGCTCCATATTAAGATTCAGACATTTATTGTAAGATTTTCATACCTGACTGCTCACTTAGCAAAAGCCTTATTTAATATGCACTGAGAATGTAAATAGACTAGTCAGTAGGCTTCATCAGTACAGCTTGTGTGCTAAGAGAAACAGAGCACCACATATAATCACAGGACTACTTAGGAGATACTTTTTCCCTGCTTACACGCCACCATATCAAAAAAATAAACAAAAGCATTCCACTTATTAAGCTTTTAATGTATATACAATCAGGCTTTCAGGATAAATAAGCTAAGCTGAAACAAGTGTACAACTGCCTCCTTTTTCACGATTAGCTGTTTTCTCATAAGCAATCCAAGAATACCACCAATATATCCTACATCTTCAGGAAGAAGCAACGGGTCCCCCTTACAGCTGACCTCTGTAATCATGTAGCATCCATCGTCATTGAACAGAAAAATCTTGAACGGAAGTAAAACATAGGAGATCAAACAGGCATGATCAATTTCAACAGGATAAATGCATTGATTTATAATATCTTAATACATTAGCAACGTACTTACAGGATTTCATAAAAACACCAGAAATTACAGAAAACTAATCCAATAAACATATTCTACTGAATATTGTTATAGTTGCACTTAACAGAGCTATAAACCCCTTTCATAAGGAGACAAGAGAAGGAAATTTATCATATATCATTTGACCTTAGAGATAATTAATTTTCATGACTGTATCAACACCAAAGACATCTTTAAAATTTAGCCTTGGAAGATTTTACCTCTGGTTGTGTGTGTGTGTGTGTGTGTGTGTGTGTGTGTGTGTGTGTGTGTAGTATTAATTCCAAATTCTGCACATATAGAAAGTTCCACTTATTGCTGCCCAGGGTGAAAGCCAAGCACAGCATTGTCTCTAGATAAGCTTTGAAGATTTGGTGCCACCTGCTGACGGATGAAAACAAACCACAGCAGGGCCTCCAGGGCCACTAACACCAAGTCTGGCTCTGGAGTAAACCCAGCCAAGGCCCTGTTACCAGCCCAGCGACTGGGCCTCTTCCTATCACTGACTCATCCCATACTCAAGGATCAGGTCAGGATACTGCCACACAAATTTTTCTTTGTTCTTCTTTATATTTATTAAATTCCTGAAAGTCAATACTTGTCATAGCCCTGAGAAAACATTTGTTCTGTCACAGAGGTAACAGAAAATTTCATAGGTTTTTTTCTATAAAGAAACAGAGGTCGTACCTAAACTTCCTTCCAGCGCCCTCTTCTGTTGCTCTACAAAATCTCCCACAGTGTCTCATTTCCCTGTCTGATTCTTATCCCAAGCTAACAACTGCTCCAGGATAGGGACAGCTAAGTGCAGTTATTTGGTGGACACTCTGCTCTCCAGAAAGTAACATTTTTAAAGTAGACAGCTAATAAACATGAAAGCATATTTAACAAGGTGCTTCTCTATGCACTACTAAAATGTAGACTTCCCTTTTTAATTTAGTCCTTAGCCAGGAAAAGCATGAATTTTAGTATAAGCCTCTCTGATTTCACAGAGCAAAGCAACAAATAGAGAGTAAATGGAATTTTTGTTGGCATTACACATGAGCATGCATACACACAAAGGTACAGTTTCTTAATACTCAAGCTTAATTAAAGATTCAAATAAATTAAACAAGACGACGGTGACCAACACTTGCCAATTCTCTTTAAGGAGGAAAACCAGATGCTAACAATTACTTCAGTAAAACTGACAGACCCAAATGTTCTGCAAACACTTAAAAAAATCTCCCCTCTTTACTTATAAAAGGTCTGAAAAAAAATCTCCCCTCTTATAAAAGGTTTGAAAAAGCATGAACTATACTGCTGGTATGCTATCTTAAAAACAAATTAAAAATAAGTCCTCCTCACGACCTGAAGAAACCAAACTGTTTAAGAATTTCTACTAATCGACTATGACAGTCCTGCCTGCACTTTCTCAACCACTCAGCTACCTGAAGGAAGGAAAGCTGCATCTTGTTCACAACTTGACCAAGGCACTCTGCGGGATGCACAACGTCACCAGTAAGCAAGGAGGTACATCTGCAGGGAGCAACTGCGATGAGCAAACACAGCTCACTGTTACCTTCATGGAGCGAGTGTCCCAAAGCACCCGAGATTCCATCCTCCATATTCAGAGCTGTCTGTGCACAAACACTAAGACATACACAAAAAGTCCTAATATGACAGTTAACAAAATTTTTAAAGGCCCCACGTAAGCCAAGTGTGGTGGCTCATGCTTGTAATTCCAGCCCTTATGAAGCTGAGGCAGAACTGTGTGTAGCCTAGGCTACATACTTATCTACAATAAAATAAAATAAAAGCCACAAGCATACAAGGTCCTTTAAAAGTCATTCACTTTAAAACAATCAACCTTGCTTGCAGCTTTACAGAAACACATCCACTGTATAAAAAGCATGAAACAGCTGTACAAACTACAGCTGAAACCCAGACAATTTTAGGAGGAAACTGTTCTCAGAGACCTATTTAATTAAGCTTATTTATTTAATACACGTAGACCTAAACACCCTATACCCTACTAACACTTGTCTCTTCTTTATTAATGACAGAGTGTGCTGAATCTCCCACTATAGCTTACTGGTTTGGGTTACTAGTTTCCCTTCCACTTTACTAGAGTGTAATACCGCAACTGTTTCATGCTCTTGGTATCTAGGCTCGTTTTGTCTTCTTGTACTTAAGCTTTAAACACAAAGTTGACGAGTCTCAATCCTAACACAACTAAATAACATTTAATGGCTCACTCTATACAGGACATGGAGCGTTTCTCACTCTCTCGTTCAGTCCTCCCCAGCAATCTTTTGAGGTAGTCCCTACTCTGCCAATAAATTAAGGTGGAGTAAGTGACAAATACACTAAGGCCTTGCCAGTGACGGCAGAGGGAAAGAGAAAGCTGAGAGAGTCTGAACCAAGTCTGAATGACTTCAAAACTCCTGCCTCAAATGAACAACTCAGCCTTCCTTTTCAGGCAAACCCTTTAGTGTCTAAGGGCTTCGAAAAATACCTAAAGCAACCAAGGTTCTTAAATTAAGTGAGGACAAGGGTTAGTTTTCATGAGAGTCTAATTACTGCCTAAGGGAACAACTCAACCCACTGGGTCTCCCTGCACACGTATTCAACATGTGGTAATATGACCCCAAAGAAATGAAAATTCATTCTGCGTGTAGGTGGTCAATTAAGGAAAAAATGTCTACAAGACTCCTGGTAGAGGATGGAGATAATAAAAAAGACTGAGAAATACTAGCGAACCTAAGAAAAAAATATTTGTATCTCCTCCCTACCTGCCTCCTCTCTCTTCAGCATTGGCAAGCAAACCCAGGACCTTCATACTGAGCTATACCCAGCCTTTTTTGTGTGTGTGTGAGGCAGGATGTTGCACTGTCTAACCTGGCCTCAAACTTGCAGCTCAGCTTGCTAGGATTACAGGCCTGCGCCACCAGACCTGGATGCTCATCTCCTTTAAGTAAACCAAGACTTAGAAGACAGAAAGTAGAAGAAGGACTTACAAGACAGGAAGATGAGAGCACGTGTGTGTGTGTGTGTGTGTGTGTGTGTGTGTGTGTGCGTGCACGCGCCAAAGAATTACAATTTCATGTACCACAGGGTCCTCTGTCTTGTCGGTGATATAAAACCCCACAACGGGTTACTCCCTTCAACCATTAACAATGCACTTGGGAGGAGCCCTGAAAGTCTGCCATCTTCTGCTAAAACATTCAAAGACTAAAGCACTCATTTTAAACCTTCATTTCCAACATTTGGAGGTTACCCCTTCCAAAACGATGAACATGGTCACTAGAAGGCAGGATGTACCTTTATGAACAATCCAGCTTGGAGAACAAATCTTGTTTCTTCAAATGTGCAAATTCAACAAGGCTCCACTCTTGGGAGGAGAAAAATTATTCTTACTGTAAAGGGAAAACATTTTTTTTGAGACAAGGTTTCCCTATGTAGTTCAACCTAGCCTTGAATTGACTATGTAGTCCAGGCTGGCCTTGAACTCATGGTAATTCTCCTGCCTCAGCCTCCCAAGTGCTGGGATTACAGGTGTTTATCACCAAACTGGCTTAATTATTTTAAAAGATGTCACCAGTGGGAAATACACTGACTATAGCTTCATTTACAACATAAGTTTGTCAAAAAAGATCTTGTCATCACTGTTTGGGAATTTATTCTTACAGTTTTTGCACATCAAAAGAGATCACCAACAGAGTAAAAAGAAAACCCATGAACTGGGAAAAAATGTTAGCCAACTAACC
This sequence comes from Dinomys branickii, assembly GCA_004027595.1. Lineage (NCBI taxonomy): Eukaryota > Metazoa > Chordata > Mammalia > Rodentia > Dinomyidae > Dinomys > Dinomys branickii. The sequence continues at coordinate 79,660 of PVLD010002090.1, forward strand.
TTCAGATAAAGGACTTCTATTTAGAACATATAAAGAATCAAAAAAAAAATCAGGACCCCAAAATTCAAAGACCCAATCAAAAACTGGGCATCTGAGATGAATACATACTTCCCAGATGAAGAAATACATATAATTTTTTTTTTTTTTTTTTTTTTTTTGCGGTACTGGGGATCGAACTCAGGACCCTGCGCTTGCTAGGCAAGCGCTTATTCCACTGAGCTATATCCCCAGCCCCTGATGAAGAAATACAAATGGCAAATAAACATATGAAAAAATGTTCAACATCATTAGTTGGTTGAGAAATGCAAATTAAAACAACACTGAGACTCCATCTCACCCCAGAAGGAACTGCTATCATCAAAAAATCAACCAGTAATAAATGCTGGCAAGGCTGTGGGAAAAAGGAACCCTTCTCTACTGTTGGTGGGAGTGTAGACTGGTACAACCACTGTGAAAATCAGTGTGGAGATTTCTTGAAAAACTAGGATTGGAGGTCCCAATACAAGACCAAGCTATTCCCCTTCGGGGGATTTTCCCAGAAGAATTGAAAACACCATACCACAGTGATAATATGTACATCCATACTTATAGCAGCGCAATTTGTCATAGCTAAACCTTGGAAACAACTCAAATGCCCGTCAACTGAGGAATGGACAAAAAAAAATGCGGTGTTTTTATACAGTGGAGTACTCTTGAGGTATAAAAAGAAAAACTTGAGGATTTTATAGGTAAATGGACGCAACTAGAGACTACTCATAAGTCAAATGAACCAGACCCACATGTGTAAACACGGTATTGTCTCCTTAGCGTAAGAAACTGAAAGAGTAAAGAAACTCTGAAAAGTACAATAGATATCGTAAAAGGGAAACAAACTGCTACAGAAAGGAGAAAAGAAAGGAAATAATTTGTTGATGTAGTTCTTTTTCTATCACACTTTAAAGGAAGAGAAAGAAAGGGAAAGGGAAGACAGGAAAAAAAATATGTAAGAAAGTAAGTATGCATGTACAGCATATCTTACATAGTTGTACTACTGAACTAGGTCACTTCATAGTAAGGAATAGTTGATGATCAATGGATTGATCAATTTTGCATGTCTGTATCTTTGTTCCTGAATATACACTTCGAGGTTATCAATTTGTAAAGCAACAACCATTGTTGATTCCCTGTCGCCTTGTCTGTAGATTAGTTTTGATTGTATTATTCTTATGCTAAAAAAAAGGAAATATATACATATATATATATATGTGTGATAGCTAAGATAACTGTACTACTAATTTTTATTAGTTTCTTGAAAAGAATGGTTAATGCTTAATTTTTATGACCAATTTTACAGGCTTAGTTCTCATAACCTGAACAACTATTCTGAAGATAACAATACACAATATAACAATCATTGTTGATTTCCTATTATCTTGTTTTGAAATTCGGTACCATCTTTAATTTTTTTATGGCTTTTTCTTATTTTTTATTCTCCTTAAAAATTTTTAAAGAAATTTATTACTACAAAGTATGATCACAAACACATTTTTCAACATGAACATTATACTAATATGGGCAGGAGTGGGAGGATAAGGTATTACTCTGACTTTTCTTCATTTTACACAGTAAACTGCACACCAAATGGTGCACTTATACATGGATTCATTATTTAAGTCCGTTAAATGAAAGAAAAAAAATTGATATACTATGTAGAAATTTATCCTCATTTACTATTTATACATTACCATTTTAAAATTTGTATTTTTAGGGGCTGGGGATATAGCTCAGTGGCACAAGCACTGGCCTAAGTTGTGCTCAGCTTATGCCGCTGAGCTGTATCACCAGCAACAGGAACATTTTAAACAAAGTACTTTATTTCTTTTTTCTGCCTACACCTGACTCTATTAAGTTGTAAAGATAATTTTATAAGTCCTAATCTCTTTTAAAAAAAATCTGCGGTATTTTGTGAATGGATAGAATGCAAAGCAAAAATTAGCTTTTCCAATGTTTGTTTGCAAAGTTAATTTGAGCCAAACTAAACTTGTTTTAAAAAAATCCGAAGTATGTGGCCATCTTCACATACATGGCAGTTAAAAGCTTTCCTTGCTTTTACTTCCCTTATAGAGAAAGGCAGTTAAAATTAAAATCATTAAATCAGTATAGGCCTAACACTGAGTTTTTGAGTTATTATAAAGAACCATTTTGTTGTTACATTTACTTCCAAATAGTTTTAAATTACATCAGAGTGTAGTTCTAACAGCACTACTGCCAAAATACTAATCCTGAATTTCGGTTGAGTTTAGAATTTCACTGCCTTGTCATGAAATTTTGTAAGTCAGTATCACATGTGTCTGCACAACAGTAGAACAATAATCATAATGCGCTTTCTATTTTGCAGCTGACTCATTCCTATAGCAGCCCGTTATCAAAATTCTCTGTAAATCAATCAAGTGAAAACGCATGAGGGTCAAATGAAAACAGTATGTGAAACTGTGATGAAAAACAGTACTATCCACACCAAGTGCCTGCCTCTCCCCTCCCCCCTTCTCCCACAAACACACTTACAAGGGCCAATATCCTATTTTTTCCATTCATCTTTATACCACCAGCACCCACAACAGTCCCCAGCCCAGAGAGCATACTCAAAAACAGTTGTCAAGTGAAACAGCAGGTGGCAGGAGCAGTGTCACCAGTCACAATTCTCAAATGCAATGCATCTTTCTGCCAAAAATATGAATCTTAGACCTGAGCAAAATGCTGTTTTATAATGAACAATGTTCTCTTCATGCAGATTTAGTTAGCAAAGGCTGAATTTTAATGAGAAATTTATTTTCACCTGTCACAAAGCATGAAAGGTCGTATTTGCTAAGGAGGATTGAAGAAACCACTAATTTCACAATCTCATTTGGATTTGCCTTAAAAAGATTTATTTTAAATACAGACTATTTTAAGATCACTTTCCTTTATAAAACATTCTAAATGTCTACCTAAATTTCCAGACATTTAAATTTTATTACTTAAATTTTCTGTAAGAGCAGTTCTAATAATTCTCATTGCTTGAGTGAGTACTTCAGCAGCGAGCCTTTCCACTCTGAATGTTTCCCAAACTGATTTAGAAATCTGTTACCTTTCAAGTAAACAAAATGAGTACAGGTTGGCCGATGATCCCTGGAGTCAACCCCAGAAAAACCATTCAAATAATTGCCATTTTAACATGTTCAAATTTTTATTACTAACATTTGTTTAAACCTAGTTAAAATCTGTTTTAAAAAACTTATTTAAAAAACTCAGCACTGTACACCAATGTATGCCATCTGTATTCACTAGATTCTGTACATTATTACTTAAAAGCTTGTTTCTAAAGGTGCTCAATATCAAGCTTGGTAACAAAGGTCAAAATAAATATGGATTCACTTGACCCTCCAGAATACCCAAACATGTATTTATAAAAAAAATAAGCTAGTGTCTACCTCGAGGTTAAGACCACAAAGAAGCTCTACCAGAGGATTTGACAACTAGTAGTATGCATTTGTTGTGAGTGATAGCCATACGTTAATACCAGACAGCCAGACCATAATCCAAACATGCCAATCAGTTAAACACTCAGGCTGGGGACACTACTGCACATTTCCCAGAAAGTCACAGGGTATCTCACAGCTTGTCCAAGGCCGCGTGAGCATAGGCTTATACAGTGATTTCAATTTGCTTGGCTCTCATTCTTGCTCAAATCACTTCAAAATGAAAGTAAGGTCTTACATAAGGTAGGGAAAATGAAATCTCCACAGGCCTTACAACAAAAGAAATCAACAAGTTTCCTTGTTCGTTCAAAAGGAGGAAAAGAAGCTAAGAAGTACAAGGTCAGAGCATCTAGATCACTCTAACCACCTTTAAAACCTTCCTGGTGATGTGATTTTGGAAACTGCATTTTCCAATTACTTGCCTGACCATAATCAAGCCCATAACTTCATCTCCTTAAAACATGTTATTAATAAACAAGATTTCCATTTCTCTTGTTATTTACAACATAACATGGCACTTTCTTTTTCTGTTACCAAATGCCTTCAAAGCACTTGCTTCTTTCTCAAAATCCACAGCAGAGCAAAAGATGAATCTGATGGCAGAGCAATTTGGACCATTTAGAGGGAATTAAATTGTTTAGTATTCTATGATTCTGTGCAGCAAGAAAAATCTAGCGGTGGATGGATTTTTAGTGGTGCCTTAGTGTTATGGATTAAATTATTCCTCTACCCCTACAAATGTACATGTAGGTCTAACAGCCAATGTGACTGTATTTGAAAGTATGGCCTAGAGAGAGATAGTTAAGATTAAATGAGGCCGTAAGGGTAGGCCCTAACACAACAGGACCAGCATCCTTAAAGAGGAGAAGGCAACACGGTCTCCCCAACTCTACCCACACAAAGGAAAGGCCAGGTGAGGGTCACAGTGAAAAGTTGGCTAAATGTTAAGCCATGAGAAGACCTCATCAGAAACCACGCTGACTGATGGAGACCACTATGAAGCAGCTCTGAGCAGGACATTAACCAATTGGCTTTTCATGTTTACTTGTGAGTCACTGGTCCCCACTGAGGCTTGTAATGGTGGGTGAAGCCGTGAGGCCTCAAAGGACAAGACAGGGCCACAGCTGAGGACTTCTGGCTCCCAGCCCAGTTCACTAAAAGGAGACAGTAGCTGCAGGCGTCCCACTCCAGTGGCGAAGACCTCCCTGGAGATAACGTAGTGTCCGAAATTAACATAAGTATTACTTGAAGTCCTTAAAGGGATTACCAAGTCCTACCCAGATTTCTGCATTTTCATCAGTAACACTCTCCTTTGTTTGGGAAACAAATGTGGGCTGCCTAGGGAAGTCTTGGTCTTAACCCAGAGAATGTTGAACTCTCTAAGAGAGCTGTATCCTCCTGAAGCCCTAAAATCATTTCAATTGTCTCCTTTATTTAACCCTTAATGCCCACTCATTTGGGAGAGTGTGGGCTTCATCAGCCCACAATAACTAACGGATATTATTAACCCAACAGCTGACCACACCTTGATCTTGCACTTGCAGCCTCCAGGACTGTGAAAAAATAAATTTCCATTCTGTAAGCCCCCAATCTATAGTAGGCAGACACAGCAGATTAATACAGTGAGTGAACCCCATAGATGTCTCCAGTGCCATTAATCCCTGAACCAATCTTTCCAAGAATCCTATAATTTAAGGATAGCTTTCTAATCTTATCAGCAACAGCACTGGTACCTCTTAATATCTTGATTTTATACATAAGGACAACAGATTAATGAGAATGAATTAAGCTTAAAATTTCCCAAGAAGACTTCTGTGTAGCCCCTGAGTATTAGCCTAGGTCCTCCTGTTATGTACCCTTGTTTGTCTGTTGTTTGGGGTTTTTTTACATGTGCCACAATGGTGTTTAAAAGTTGTGTAATCATTTGTTAAAGGACCATCTTACCTTACACACTGTATTCTCCATCAATTAGTAGGTATTTCTCTTTCATCAGTGTAGTCCTAGATGTACAATAAGTAGCATGCAAAGGACAATGGGGAAATATGTAACAAATAAACTTTATACTTGTTTCTCAGCTTTAGAGTATTAGAAAAAAGTCCTCACTTCATCCAGTGGGAAATTCGTCTAGATATAAATGTAAACAGTAAAAAAAAAAAAAAACAACTGATATAAAACTGGGATTAATTCATGTATTATCTACATTTTCTCTTTTAACTATATATACATTAGAATTTTTAACTCTGCTCTCTGATAAAGGGAAAATTACAAAGAACTTCAAATTGCAGAACAAGGTTAATTTCTCAATTTTCTCAAATTTTCACTGCCTGCTGAACAGCCATATCCCAACAGCACTGACCTGAAGATTAAACAGTGATGAGAGGGATCAACAGCACAGGGCCTGGGCCCACTGAACACCTTCTTCCCTACCCACAAAGCAGTTTGCAGAGCAAAGAATCTAAGCCTGAGAAAGGATTCAGAATTGGCCAAGCACACATACAGATCTGCATTTACATTTTTAAAGTAAAGTATCCAAGCAAGGTGAAAATTGATAGTAAGTCAATGAACACCTGTCATAATATGAAGCCACAGAAGAAGGCAGTGCAATCCCACCAGCTTCCTTGTTAGAACTAAGTTAAATTACCCCTAGGCACTCCAGAAGAGCACAGCCAGGCTGGCCCTACAGGAAAAGCCTAGAAGAGACATCCTTCACAAGTCCTCATGCTGGGTTCCTGCAGACTCTGGCAAATTGAGGCAAAAATTTTGCAGTGGCTCAGAGTGAGGTGTTTCTTCCTGACTACTAGAGCTCTCCAGAAATACAGAGCTTTTGCCCAAGGGGTGAACCATTTAATAGGGTAGCTAGAGAGGGTTTGAGTACTGCACAGCAAACTGGGCTTCATGAATTCTAAGATCTCTTCCAACTAACTGGCCCCTCTGTCTCTTGCTCAACCACAAAGGACTCACCATTCTTGTGATGTAATACAACATAGTAATACTAACGCTTAGTTAGTAATACTCAAAGCTTAGTGTCCAAGGTGTGCGTTAACACTCTTCATGGAACTCAGATGATATTTCACATTAATGGTTTTTCTATTCCTATTTTTAAGTGAATCTCAGTTACACTCTTTGCGACACTTTCATATTAAGGAAACATTTGTATTCTCCTTATAAACAAAAATATTCTGCAACATTTATACACATTTTCATTGGGTATTACAATCCCACTGAAAATGAAGAGCAGAAACTTTTGAAAATAGCTTTTATATTTTGATGAAAATTTACATTTCAAGTATACCACTGGAAATATTTATCACCAAAACAATCATTTTGCTAGGGAATTTTATGCATATTTTAAGTATCAAAAGTACCAAAAACCCCATTTTTTTATTTAAAAAAACACTTTTAACTGGAGAAGAACTTATGCTGATGTGATTTCTCAGTTAACAGCATGTATTACTGAGTCTAGGGTTTTGTATTTTACTAAAGGTGGAGACATTCATACTACCTATGAAAATACAAAGGACTTTTACTTAAGAAAGTCACAGAACATCAGAACATAAAATACCTTGTACTTCCCCAGTCCCTTTTCATATTACTTAAATGAAAACCGCACCAGGCGTGGTGGCACCCACCAGTAATCCCAGCACTTGTGAGGCTGAGGCAGGAGGATCGTTGTGAGTTCAAGACCAACCTGAGGTACAAAGTGGGCTCAAGGCCAGCCTGAACTGCACAGTGAGACCCTGTCTCAAAAAGACACACACAAAAATGAAAAGAAAACCTCTCTTTCCCTCTTCAGATTGGCAGGAAGGAGATAATCACTCCTCAGAAAGCAGTTTCTCTAAGAAATTATTCCCTTACTTTTCCTCTGTTCAGATTTCTGCCCTAACGGAAGGGAACAAGTTAGTCCTACCTAGTACATGTAAAAAGTTATGCAGACAGCTGGGCATGGTGCCACACACCTATAATCACACTCTGGCAGGCTGAGGCAGGAACATTTCAAGTTCGGGCCCAGCCTAGGCAACTCAGGCCCTATTGCAAAATAAAAAATAAAAAGGTGCTAAATAAAAAATAAATAATAAAAATAAATAAAAAATAAAAAGCTCTTCAGAATGAAGAGCTACCAATTCACCACCAAAAAAAAAAAAAAAAGCAAAGCAAAGCAAAGCACATATATAGCAGTAAGCATACTCATAAAATGAGCTGATAACAAACAACGGACCATGCCAGAAAAGCTGCAGAATTGGTTTGTTATAGCTCTTTTAATGCAGCTCCCAGATGTGTCCTTATCTCACCCATTTTCTATATGTAGGCCATAACTGCACTAAAAATGAACTGATACATTTGGAAGCATCAAGAAAGTATGGAGAAGCTATTCATTATAATCACACTCAGTTATGGGGCGATGAAGAGCTAGGCATGTCTCAGCCAGAACTAGGCTGGTTTTGCTTCGGGGAAGTGCTGTTATGTTTTTGATATACTACCAAATTGCTCAATACAAGTTGGCATATCCAAAGACTTAGAAAGGAGTGGAACATCTGTGACATCAGTGGCAAGAGTGTGCATCAAAACTGTAAGCTACAAGAATAATCACTTTGATGCTCATAGCGATTTCTTACTTCTAACCTTGTATACTTTTAAATTCTGCTAAATCTTTCAGATCCTCAGAGAAGGAGGGTAGCCAGTGACAAAGAAACTCCTGTGAAAAGCGTATTGTCCCCACCCTGGACCTGCATGAGGACAGACAGGGCGTTTGGTCACTCAGTCAGCTCTGACTGCAAAAGCCCTAGCCAAACGAGCCAAGGGGCCATTTACACCACAGCCAGCATTCCACAAACAGGGAGGCAGCACTGACTTACACACCGTGCTGAAAGACTGCCCAATATGATCATTCTCCAAGTGAAACATGCAAAAACAAGTTGATTATAAACTATCAGAATGGAGATACCAGCCTTAGGGGCAGGTAAAAAATGGATGATCAGGGTTCGAGTATGTCATTAAAAATAAGTTTAAAAGAGTAACGTCCAGTTGACAAAAGGCGCCTTTTTTTTAAATGCAGAGACCATTGAACTGAAGTCCCAAAGTGTACCCGGTTAAAACTTCTACACAGGCTGGAGCATCAGTTCTCTTCCTCACTCCTACAGAGGGAACATGCAGGAGTGTCAAGTACACTCTTCCCTGAGGTAGCTGGCTGATGTTAGCGCAGGAATCTGCACAGAGCTCCCTCTGTACGGCGAGGGTAAAGCCAACAAGGACTGGCCCTCTTCAACCAGATCTCCCAACTCACACACTCCAGTAATCCGCATCTGGAGGTTCCAGAAGGGTCTGCTAACGGCTTTTCAGACTTTACAAAAGAGGTATGCCCAACCCCCTTTCTATTGCTTCAGTGCACATTCCAGAAAGGCGGAAAAAACCCCAGCAAAGCCAGAGTTTGCCCCTGGTTTGGCACTGAGATCGATTTTTCATTAACATGTCGCTGTGTGACTTCAGGGTAAGTTTGTTCATCTTTCTCTATGTAGAGAACCTTGCAAGCAAAGCAGGCAGGGAGCTGTCATCCATGCATATACAGCTTCTAAAAGTATCCTCTGAAGTATTTCTCTTCCTCTAAATGGCAGGAGGTATCTTCCATCTGAGCTTCTGTAGCCAGAAATAGACAGCTATATCAAGAGCAGCTTCTCTGATGTAAACCAATCCCTTAAGAGGAGGGGTGGGCAGGTAAAGCCAGACCCCTCTGGCAACCTGGCCATCCCCACAACACAAAATTGATGCCAGCTGCCTATTATGACCTACATTCCTTAGGTCCTGTAACCTGCTCCTGATAAGACTAACCTCCATCAGCTTCCAGATGAGAGAAGAGCTGAGGCCTATGGGGCTGAAAGGCAGAAAATCAGCAGCTCCCCATCAGTGCTGCAGTCCCACATCTTGTGTGTGTAGAAGAGGGGGAAGCCTGGGGCATAGGTGTCATTTTAGAAGGCAAAGAGTGTTTTGCATAAGGGATGAGTGGTTATCTTTGACTGACATCCAGAAAAATAAAATATACATACTCTCTCATAGACTAACATTGAGAAGGATGCTGTCATAAGAATAAAGGACAAGTTCAGAACTGAACCAAAGCCTTTTAATCCCCTCTTGCTTTATAGTGTAAATACTTTTCTATTGAGTATTTCAAAATATGCTAACCATCACCTACAACACAAACTTTCACGGAGCTATAAATATTTACTAAATATGTGATCAAATTTTTCTTGTGAAAAGTCTCCGTCCACACAAGCTGCTCTCTATTTGATTTCAGCTTCCACTTTTCCCAGTGCCTTCCTCAGGCCCATCCTATGCACTCTCCTCTCCCCCCAAGGCTCCAGCCCAAGTGAGGGAGGTAGCTCTCCAGTGCCCAGAGCCAGCAAGGGGTGCCCAACCAGTATGACTGCCGCACTGAGGAGTATCAAGCACAAAGGTGAGTAATAAGAAGAGAGTTCTGGATAAAATCCATAAAACGTGCTGGAACAGACCATTCCAGAGTTACCAGCTACTTTCTGGGTACCACTTCCCTTCATCATTAAACCCAGCTAGGTTAGTGTTTATGGGGTTTAAACGATTTTTAATGGATACTCACAGCATTGGAAATGGTCAGTTAAACCAAATACTGTGCCTAAATAATGCGTATTGTTTTCTTAAAGGGGAAAAAAAGATAATTCTACAAGAGGCATAGGTGACCAGCTATCCTAAAAGCACTTTTACAATAAACAGCATCTGGTGTAGAAGTCGGCATCTCATTTAGCTAACTACAGGTCTATTCGTTCCTGGAAGAAAAAAGACCCGTGAGGCAGTTTCTAAAGCCTGAGGAAGGTGGAAGTGCCTGTGGGGAAAAGAAGGGCAAGGGGTGAGTCCAGCACTCCTAACTCTGGGTATTGCTCTTAGCAACTTGGCAGGTCACACACAGGCTTCTCAGACGGTCCCCAGAGATCACTTACCAGAAACTGCCATGCTATACTGAGATCAGTCACAGGAGGTGATGTGGGACAGATCACCAAGCTACTAAGGGCCCCAGTTTTCTGTAAGGAGAGAGGACTTAACAAAAACTGTCTCCCAAGTCCAGCCACATCCCAAACACTAGTACAGATACTGTACTGTGATTTAGTTAGCCTGGCTCAGGATCTTTAAAGCATACAGCCAAGGGCTGAGAACTACTAACTGGCTGAGTTCCTGCAAGCTGAAACAAAACCTTCATGAGCCCCAAATACAAATAAAATCACGTATACACACACCCTGCCCCAAACCCACTCGGCTTCATCACTGGGGATGGAGAAGGCACGTTGGTCCTTGAGCAGAGCAAGTTCATCTCCAGGGGCTTGGTACTGAGAGCACAAGGCACACAAGTCTGCAGCCTGTCTGAATGATCCACAAGCTTCTCGGTCAGCTCTAGAATTGGGACAGTCTATTTAAGAGTGAAAAACTGCCTAAAACATTTTTATTCCCTCACTTTTAGATTATAGACCACAGGAAAACACAAAATAAAACCTAAGAAATGAACAATTAACACCACAAATAGTGAAAAAGATTATAATACGAAGATGACAAAAATATTGATTACATCTCAATTATCATTTATTTGGGCTTTCATCTGGAAAACACATCCTCCATGGGAAAGCACCCAGTCTAACAGCTGCACTGCTTTTTCAACTTTCACAAACACTGGAAAAGTCAGCCAAAACTGCGCTGGCTGACATCCAGGATTTTATTATTATGTACTATTAGTTCATAGTGAGAAATGTGGGCTAAAGAAAGGGAGAAAGCAAAGTAACAACAGGGGCTTCGTAATCATGTGCAGATGTAAAGGTTTCTAAAGCTTTATCGGCCAGAAAATGCCTTCCATATTACTTCTATTACCTGCAGCCTTTATTCATTTAATTAGATAATTGCAAATGTTGTGTTTTTAGGCCATCATTTAGAGACTTAACTGTGAAACAATTTTTCTTATGTCAGTGGCTGGGCCAGGCTAACATTTTAATGTTTTTCATATGTAAAAGCAAACCAGTTGATTCTCTTCTCCTTCCTCAACTTTTCTGCAAGTGCTGAAAGCAAATCAACAAGTAAAGAACCAGTCACCTCTCATTTTGTACACTTACCAAATCCATTATGGGTCAAAAACATCTCACTTTTACTACTTGACAGACGTCAAGGCTTTTTGTTTCTGGTAAGGTTTATATAAACTAACTGGAGCAGTATGGTCTAAGCACAGACTTTTTGGTTTCATGAACCAGTAAAGTTAATTAAACAAGGACAAACGGAAGCACTAACATAGGTCCCCAACTTTTATTTTATTAAGGAATAAAAATTAAAACAAACACAAAAACCTACTCACACTGCCACTATTTTGTCTGAATTGAAAGATGATTCCGTGCAGAACAGGATAAATGGCAACCCTTCAGGCTTCTGCACTGGCACAACTGTTACTTCCCAGGTGCAAAAGGAACTCTGTAGCTACCAGTGAGAAGGAACTCGTGCAAAGTCAACAGAGTGAAAGCAAATGGACTTGGGATTTGCACCCAGCGGTCTAGCTTCTGAATCTTTCCCATGCTGTCCAATAGTCATCACATGCCACACATGGACATTTACATTTGTTAATTAACATTAAATTTAAAATTCAGTGCTTCAATCACACCAGCAATATGCACTCAGAAGGAACATGTAGCTTATGGCAGCCATACTACACAGTGTGACTAGAGAGCATTCCCAGCAGCACAAAGACTCAATGGAAGCCCTGGTCTATGCTCTTAGTTCACTTTGCCATCTCAGTCTGAGTCGGTCCTACAACCTGAAGATCCATCCCCATGCTGTACCCCCTAAGATTAACACAACAGGTTGGTCAGATGGGACTAACATATTCTTTAGGCAAGAAGTACACAGAACAAAATGACAGCAGCTTGACTCCCTTCACCCCTTTCTGGCACTGGGATGAAGCAAGGAAGCTTATGTCCCCTACTCATATTTTTGTTTTATTTTGAGAACTGGTCTCGCTAAGTTGCCCAGGCTGTACTCAAACTTGCAATCCTCTTGCCTCATCCTCCTGAATAGCAAGGATTACAGATGTGTGCCATGGCTTGCAGCTAGTAACTTGAGTCTTAAAGTCAACTCAAATGCCAACAAAAAGTCTGGTTTTCCTTTATTTTCTACTCGTCTCCTGGCAGGACATTCAGAGAAATGGTCTCCAGCTGTGAGGTCACTGGCGCACACTTGCACCTGTCCTGCTGTGCAGAGCCGAAACCCCATATTTACGGATTTCATAGGAGAGTTCAGCCAGAGAGCAGCACTTCCTGATATTCAGTTCCCGAAGTATCTGCAAATATTTTCAAAATGTAGAAAGCACAGCACATAGTTCTTTGTGTAACGCAAGGCATACAGTCTCAGGGTATCAAGGCACCCTTACACTCCATGGCTTGGAGGAGGCTCAAGGCAAGCAGTCCTGGGAGGCTGCCCATAACAGGTCACAATTCCTCAACTTCCCAAACAAGTCAGTGAAGGAAAGGCAAATGCTGGAGGTCAATTATCGAAGGGTAACACATCAGGTCCATGTTCACTACAAGTGAATCCAAACCACTGGCTTCTATTATCACGTACTGGAGGGGAAATGGCATCCAAGGCAGGTGAACTGTGGTAGGACAAAGGAAGAGTCCTAGCTTGGGGGGCAGGCTGGGGAAGACAAGGAGGAAAACCTGATGGACAGAGCAAGTCTCAGGGGAAGAGGAGGCTGAGTCTCACGCAAACTTAGGGCAAGACTTAAAATATTACCACCAATTCGTACTTTTTGCTTGGCTAGGCTTTCCCATGTAAAATTACTTGTGCACTTGTGAAATGAAGTCAAGGTAAGATCTATTAAAAGGTGCATTAATTCCTTCCCTCCCTCTTCAAAGCTGCGCATTTGTTATGATGCTCACTGTCAGAGCATCTCACTAAAACTTTAGAGGTCACTTGAGTGGATAAACAGCCTGTAGGTCAACAGATGACAAGTTTTTCTGGCACTATGTAGCAGAGGAATTCAGATGTGCTGGTTTCCTGGTGTGGGGGCTCAATCCATGGACATCAGATTCTCATGTTCCACATTATATTTAACCCCAATTATTATTTCCTGAACAACTATTTTCATAAACATATGCCCAAATATTTATGGATGTATCATAATTTATTTACCAAGTCCCTACTACAGAACACAGTTATTCACTATTCTCAACAATATTTCCATGAGCACATTAATACCATCACAACCCTCTCCAATTATTTCAGAATAAATTTCTAGAAGGAAACCTACTGCCACAAAGAAATGAATCCTCCCACCAGCACCAGGAGAGAGCCTATTACCTTTTACCCAGATCAACACCATCTACTAGGTTCCTGAAGATGACCTGAAGGTCTCTAAAGTGAAGGCTCATTGTTACTTTAATTTGCATGTTTTCTTTCTAGTGATGATTCATAAATATATTTTTATATAACACACTGGTCATTTATTAGGGTATATTACTAACATTCTGTGTTTCAGTTAACAGACCGGCATAATAACTGAACCTGTATCTCATGAAATGAGTTAATACATAAAACATAGGCCGGGCATAGTGACACACACCTGGGATTCCAGCAGGGCGGCTGAAGCAGGAGATCACCTTGAGTTTGGGGCCAACCTAGACTACATAGTGAGTTCAAGGCCTGTCTGAACTACACAGGGCCTGTCTCAAAAACAAAAACTCAACTCACCATATAAAATGCTTCTAACAATATGTGGAACATAGAGCATTCAAAAATGTTAGCTATTACTGTTATTTATACTTTTTAACAGATTCCTGATATGGTTAAGAGATCTTCCTTTGGGAACAAGAGAGCTCACTTTGGTGCTTACTCTTTGTCAACAGCACAGATGAAATAATTATCACTTGGAAACAAAGAACCACTTATGGGTCATGTGTAATTCTAGAAGGTGGTCTCCCTCCCTTCATTTAGTTAAGATGTCTACTAGACCAAGGGTATTTCACTGTAATATAAATTAAGATTATCTTTTAATAAAAATTTAATTATATATTATTTTATTAATTTGCTTATTAATAAGGTAACTATGTCTTCTTAGTAATAAAGAATAATTTTCCTGAAATTTTTAGCAATAAATAACAAAAAGGAGTTTGGTTAAATAAATCATGATACATATAATATGTTGACTCATGCCCTGGACAAAAACAGGGATATTTTAAAAATGATATTTTATATGTTTATATAAAACACTGCACAAGGCCCACAAAAAATAACAAGTAACAAAATACATATGCAATTATTTTTGTTTGAAAACACATATGTCTGAAATAATGTACACCAAAATGTTAGAAGTAGTTAGTACTGGGTAATGGGATTAAAGTCAATTTAAATTTTCTTATTTTTCTTAACTATATTTTCCTTAGTTTCTTATACAAAGAACACTTTATTTGTGAAATGAGAAATCTTAAGTATTTGTACAGGTGGGATGCCAATGTGGTGTGCAGTTTCTTGGACACGGCAGAGCCATCTGGCAAGAATGATCCCTCTTGGGTAACAAGGTTCTCCCCAACAGGAACATTCTTTAGACAGGTGGGGGTGGCATCTCATAACGGTTCCTTGGGCTTTGAACCTGAGATTCCTGCTTCCTCATTTCTCCTAGAGAAGAGCTGATTTTGTCTTTCCCCTGCTTTCTACCCATCAGTGATGCCCCAATGCTTTCAAATAAAGTTTCAATCTGTAGGATGAGCACAAAATGTCCCTGCTTTCCTCCAATTCCATCCCCTGCCACGAACTCTCACATCACTGTGTTCCTGAACTTGTCAAATCCATTGAAGAACTACCTTCCTCACCCTCAGTCAAGCTCACCTCCTGCAGGAGTAATCTGCTACAGCCTCTGTTCCTCCATGTATTCCTGCATTCTGTGCCAGGCCTGCTTCTGCCTCTGACCTTGACTGTGACCTGGCTGAGCAGGACACAAGAGGGATGGGAGCTGAGGGAGGAGACAAAGGGAGACAGGACTTATCTCAGGGCATTCTTTAAAAAAAAAATCAGCCTTCAAGGCCCTGGTTTCAGTCCCTAGTACTGCAAACAAACAAAAACAGTGTTATTGAAATGTAGCTGATATATATCTATATCTATATATCATATATATGCCAAGTTTTGGCATATGCATACAACCATGAACCCATCTATATAATGAAGAAAATGGGCACATCTATCATTCCAAAAAGCTCCTGTGTGTGTGGCCCTTGAAGACCATTTCTTCTAGCCTGTCCTTACTTATTGCTATCCCTTGCCCCCAGGCAACCAGCAATCTGCTGTCACTATAAATTACATTTTCTATACAGGTGGAATTTAAAAGTCTGAAGTCTTTGCTAAGCGAGGTCCAGTTACTTAGTGTAATCATTTTGACTTTTTTTTTCAAATTGAGACAGAGCCTCACAAGCTGGCCTTGAACTAATTATGTATCCCAGGGTGGTTTCGAACTCACAGTGATCTGCCTCAGCCTCCTATATGCTGGGATCATAGGCATGTGCCAGCATGCCCATCTTCAATGTAATTATTTGGAGATTCACCAATGTTTATGTGTATAGCAACAGTGAGTTTCTTTTCATTGCTGAGTAGTAGTATTCCACTGCATGGCTGTAAGTTTACTTATCCAATCTATGATGGACACACAGGTTATTTCCACTCAGGGACTACTACAAACAAAGCTTCTGTGAACACTGTAAGTTTTTGAGCGGACATAAGCTTTCATTTTATTCCTAGGTACTTTGGGCAAATATCTAGGTGGGGACCATGTGAGCCTTATCATAGATCATATGTAGTTTTTATAAAACTACATCATAGGATATTCTAGTTCAGTTTTTAAACACGAACAAATAGTACCTACACAAGGGTAAGTCCTTATATGGGAAAGGACCTGTAATCTTATAATGTGGATAAATCATTCTCTAACTTTTAAAATACAGTCTTCACATATGAAATTTATTGAGTCAGACCTATATTAAGTACAGTTACATAACAACTTGTGCTCTGTCTACTGTCCAATTCTACTACACTGTGCCTTGATCTTTTCGGGATTTGGATGGCATCATTAATTGCTTCTTTATAGTTTTCTATAGTCATATTGTGAGAAAGAGCAAGGCATTATAACTGTATCAGAATCTTGAAAAAGGACCCTTTCTTTGCATGTGTTCCAAGCAAAGATAGTAACCTACTCATGTGACTTTGAGGGAAGTTACTTTCTGCATCTTTGACAGCCACTGCTATCACCCATAATTAGATATGAGTTCAGAAGCCTCCTGCTTAAGAGACTATTCAGCAATAAATTCAACATGAGGTGTAAACAGAAAAGCAATTTCACAGGCAAGTATCTATTTCTTGGCGCTTACATCTTCAACCCTCTCCTTCAAATTTAATTTAATTTAATTCAACACAAAATCATATAGTTTGTAGACTACACAGAGCAATCCAGAACACAGAGGAGAGGTCAATAAAACTGAAAATTTCAAGACATCGTCTTTGATTCTATCTGAACTTGAAAGGCTGGATTTCTTGGTAAATATTCTATTCAATATTCTGTAGGCACACACAATGTACACAATTTTCTAAGTACAGTTTTATACAAATTTGAGTATAACACCACAATAGACCTAAACAGAGACTGACAGCTTTTATTATTTTTATTAACTTTTCTGATCTAGTTTATATGAGTCAATAAATCTCATTTGAAAAGCAAGGAAATCCACCCAGTAGCCAACCACGTTTCTACTGTAGGCTGGGAATGCATTTGCTTGAGACACAACACACATGTCCCCGTTTTCTCAGCATGAGCACTGCTATAATTTACATAAATGTTCCAGAATCAAACTTTTCAACTATCAAGAACCAAATTCCAGAAAATATGTACCAGCCTGCTTAAGTCCGAAAGTTTCTACCACAGTAGTTAGCAAAAAGGGTGGTAGGCCAGACACCTGGAATGAGGTCAAAACAATGGCAAGCCTTTCAGACAGGTATCAAGTAAAACTCCTCAGACAGAACAATTCCATTCTTAGGAGAATTTGGGTAAAAATTTATATGCAGACCATTGTTTGTTTCTTGTTTTGTTTTTGGATTTTTTGTTAAAAAAAAAAAGAAAAACTGAAGACAACCTAAATGTTCAGTAATAGGAGACTGTGTATCTGCTTTATGCAGTCATGAAAAAGCTTTTGTTGTAACATGGAAAAGTTGTAATATGGATACAACTCTTGATCTAACAAAAGTGAGCACAATTATATACAAACAAAACTAAAAATACATGAGTATACACCTGTGAGCATGTGTAAACCAGACCATAAAGCACAGCAAAATGTTAACAAGGGCTAGTTTTTGGATTATAGGAAAATTCTTTACTGTATTATTTTCATAATCAGAAAGTATTTTTAAATTACAGCATGCCCTCAGAACAAATACTTTCAAGTTTTGGTTTTGTTGTGCTTTTTAAGCTTTTAAAGTACCTCATTTATTTGGAAACATTGAAACTGCAAAATGTGTTTACCTGCCATGCTATATTCCTTAACTGGTTACAAGTGAAGTCTAATAAAATAATCTGGATGTAGGAAAGAGAATAAGAAGAACTTTAAAACGATTATTCAAACAACAGAATTTTCAATGGGGTTAAAACATGATCCTCAGCTAGGCATGGTGGAGCACACCTGCAATCCCAGTACCTGGGAAGCTGAGGCAGGAGGATGACTGCGAATTTGAGGCCAGCCTGGGCAAATTCAAGACCAACCTAAACTGTATTGTGAGACCCTGTCTCAAAAAGACCAAAAACAAACAAACAAAAATAATGCTCAAAACTTTACATGGAAGCAACTCTTCAGGAACACATTTAGCAAAAACATTTATTCCCACATGATAATGGCCAACACCTTCCACTCAGTTCTTCACCAAGAATGCTGACTGCAACAGTTCAAGTCATATCTAGTTGATAATGAAAAATTGTCTACCTAGTTGTAGAATAAATGACAGGGAACATACCTGAAATCTATAAAATCCTGCTAAAGAACGTGGGTGATCTTTGACATATGGATATGAATTTAGAGACTTTCACAATCTATTTCTACGTGAGAGGGAAGGTAAATCCTCACAGCAACAGGCGATAATGCCTGGAGAAATTTTTCTGTCACTTTAGCTTATTATTAAAATTTTTTCTGGACTCTGAAATTTTCCAAGTATGGTCTTGACTTCAGTAAAGTCCCTGAGCATTCCTTAAATGCATCATTACTATGGTTTTCTCACTGGTTTCTCTACTTTGTTGTGGTGGTGGTGGTGATGATACTAGGGATCCAATCCAGGGCCTCACATGTATTCTGTGCACATGCTTTACCACTGAGCGGTCCTTAAATGCATCATTACTATGGTTTTCTCACTGGTTTCTCTACTTTGTTGTGGTGGTGGTGGTGATGATACTAGGGATCCAATCCAGGGCCTCACACGTATTCTGTGCACATGCTTTACCACTGAGCGGTATGGTTATCCTACTTTAGCTGTACTGAAATTCATCCTCTTCCATACTGCAGCTCAAGTGTGCTTTGAAAAGTACAAGCTTGCCTGAAATATCTCAATGCCCTATCTCTTCATCTTTTGGATGAGGGGCTTTTTGGCTGACCTCGTCTCCCTAAATGCTCAACACTCATCTCCACTCCAGTCATAGGAGAACTGGTCCCCAAAGCACACTGTTTTCTCTCCCTGTGGGTTTGTGGATGCTGTTGCCTCTGCCTACAACTCTCCCATAGCCTAATTTTTCCAGCTAATGTGAATCGTTGTGCAAGACTCAATTCAAGCCTTATCCTTCAGAGAGCTGTCCCTATCCTCCCATCTGTGACCACAAGGACCATGATATTATGGATACCCTGGTTCCTCCTCTAGAACACTTGCCCTGTCTCATTTCGTGCAGTGTCAGCATAAAGCCCAGCACAGGGCAAGCGCTCAGCATTTTGACAAATGTTCCCATGCATCTATCCTGCTAAGGTGGTTCTCCAATTCAAAGCAATAAAACACAGTCACTGAGTAGAAACTAACACATACATCACAAATCACCCAGTTACTTTAAAGTTATTTCCAATCAGAAATTCCTAGAGAACCTAAACCTGACCTCTGAAAGCACCCTATCATCACCATCACAGTGGCTCTAAGATTGTTCAAATTTCTATTTTCTCTATTTTGTAGACTCCACCTGAACTAAAGACTTTAAAATACTTTCTGAATTAAAAGATCTGTTTATTATAAAAGCTCCAAAAACCTGTTTTCCATCATCATGCCAGCAAAACTGGGCAGATTCATGGGGGTGGCTCTGTAATATCACCATAAGCAGAAATGCTGAGGTGCCCTCATATTCTTATGTAAACACACCTAGGGTTAAATATATCTTGGATAGTATTTGCATATTGCCATATACTTTTCAAAGTATTTTTAACTACATCTTTTTATTTGATCATTTTTCTGTCACTCATTTCTCAACATCAACCCCAAGCATAAAAATTCTTCTTCTACCAGATACGGTGATATATTCATAGTCCCAACACTCAGGAGCTGAAGCAAGAGAATGGTGAGTTCAAGGCTAGCATGCGATACAAAGCAAACTGAAGGGCAACCTAGACTATACAGTGAGGGAGACCCTCCCCTCAAAAATGTTATTTTTCTTAACTTTTTATTCCTAGAAAATTTATTTTAGCTTATCATGGTAACAGTACTGTTAATCTTTGCCACACTAGAATTAAATATTATATATAAATGTGTTTGTTCAGATTAGTTTCTTTATAAAACGAGTCCTTTTGTAAGATTAATAGCTTCATTAAAATTGAAAGTAGAAAAATAACTCATGGAAAAGTGTGAAAAATTGTTATTTTTTTCCCTACACAAAATGTACCATCTGGAGTTACTCTGCAGCCAAAAATATCAAGAGATAGGACTTTTTTTTTAAATGGTAAGGAGAGTGGGTAACAAAATCACAAAGAAGCCATCAGACTGAGATAATATAAAACTCTGAAACCTAAGCAAAAAAAGAGTCTCATAGATCTCCTTCACAGCTCATACCCAGCCTGTGTGACCACACAGAGCTGCAACACATGCCACCCTTTACAATGAGGCAAGAGACCGCATCCTAGAAGTGAAATAGGAGCAGAACTAAACTCACTGCCAAAAATAAAAAAGTAAACTGAAAAGGAGATTTTAGGAAGGAGACTGCAGTATGAGTCAGACACCACTGCAGTCTAAGGTGAAACCAGAGTCATTGTTTCTCAGAGGTGCAAGGAACCTTAGAAAGATCGTTGATCTAGTCTTACCTTTGGCTGCCTCTTTTGCAAGGAAATCAGTTCACCTTCCTAGTCTTCAGTTTTTACATCTGAAAAGTGAGGAATGGCAATGGGACTAGTAGTTCATAACTTAGCTGTGTACCAAAATCACCTGGGAACCTCAAAATACAGATTTTCGTACGTCCAGGACCTAGGAATTCTTATTCATAGGGATAAGGTGTGGCCCAGAATTTCTAATAGACTCTAAAGCCCTTTCACAGTAATTTTGATGGTGCTATCTGGAAACCAACCAGCAAGATGATCTTCTAAAGTACCACACATCATTCTTTTATTTTAACTGTAAGTTAATCTCATTGTTAAGAACCCAAGTCTACTGATTTCTAGACTGCTCTGTGTACTCTATTAAGTGGAGGCAATCGTTCCACTTGCCCTTTAAAATATAATTCTACAAAACCCTCATGGAAATTCATAAGCAAAGAAAATTGAGGAAGACCAGCAACAACTTGAAGACTTCAACTCTCTACTACACAAGAAATTAAATCCTTTCCTATTAATCTCCTACCATTTCTTTTTCTTCCTTACAATATTTCATTTTCTTGTTTTTAGGAGATGTCAACTTTCTTACTTAGGTCTCTCAAATTTGAGCAAAGAGAATATAGAAAACCAGGTAAGACTTTCAGGAAGATGGCGACTGGGTAAGTAACAGGAAAAGATCCTCTGGAGGATCGCCACCCACACACTGGAATATAGCAACATGAGAAAGCCAAGAAGGAGAGAAATGGGTCCCTGGACCCAGGAAGGATCTGAAATGAGAACTGAAGCCCTCAGAAAGAGCAAACAAGACCTCTCTTAGAGGAAAAGCTCAGAGGGCCACCATGGCCCAGTTAGAGGAAGAGGAGGCAGAGAAGGAGGGAGTCACCCTCGGCCCACTCCCTCATTCCAGCACTCACAGCTTCGGCTTTGGAGGCCTGTCAGGGGAGCCCACCTGTCTTGGTTACTTTTTTCTCGTTGCTGAGACAAAATACCCAACGCCCAAAATGAAGGAAGGAAAGGTTTACTTAGCTTATAGTTTGTGGAGGTTTCAGTCCATACTTGGCTGGTTCTGAGGCAGAGTGGCACAAGGCAGAGGGCAAATTGTTCATGGCAGCAGAGCACAGCAAAAACAACCAGAGCAAAAGGGAGGAATGGCTGCAAGCAGCCTCTTTACCTTCCCTTACATTGTAAAACAGGCTAACCCCACCCAGGGGGAGTGTAGTTCTCACAGTCTCCATGCCCTCCTCTTCCACAGGCTCAGGATGTGTACAAAGTAAGCACCCTGGCTTCCTGCTGAGTCACTCAGCCAAACCTCTAGACTCCCAA
Organism: Dinomys branickii; assembly: GCA_004027595.1. Taxonomy (NCBI): domain Eukaryota; kingdom Metazoa; phylum Chordata; class Mammalia; order Rodentia; family Dinomyidae; genus Dinomys; species Dinomys branickii. The sequence goes on from PVLD010002090.1 coordinate 101,822, forward strand.
AGTTGACACAATGTATCAACCATAGCACTACCCGCTCTGCCAAGGGAGCCGGGAGTTCCAAGAGCTGGTCCAAAACCAGAGAGGAGAAAGCTGCAGCCTGGAAAAGAGGTAGTGGTGGTCGAGAAGTGTTGTCAAACCCAGTGTGAGGATGAGAAGTTACAACAACCACTAAAACAGAATCTCCATGCTGCAGCAACCTTTCTATTAGTGCCCGGAGGCAAGATAGAGTCAAAGCAACCAGTACACAGCCCACCACACCCAGCTCTACACCTGCCCTGAGGCTGTGGCCTCCTGCCTCTTCACTGTGTGAGCAACTACCAGCAGAAAACAGCAGAGAACAGCGGTAGTGACCACAGCAATTCCCAGGGATCCAGCCAAAGAACAAACCGTAACTGGAGCACAACAGTAAGAGACAGCTGCAGACGGAGGTGGACCACACAGCCCCACACCCTTCTCGCTCCAACACCAAGCAGGAAGCACAAGCTGAGATAATGGGCTTCAGCTCCCACCCTGAACTCCCTCTCTGAGCACCTTGAGTCTTGGTGGCCAGAGCACTCAACATGTATTCGTGACAGCAACGGGCTGAGTCCACGGGCTTCAGGACTCACCCTAAACTACTACTGTGAGCACCAAGAGAGACTTCATGCTGCTTGCATATATAAACCTTGTATGAACCCATAGCAACAAACTACATGAAAAGCAGCAGCCCTGGAGTCCAAGAGACAACAACACACTCTACACAGAAGACCCAAGAAAATCCTCCAATTCTCTCCTGGAACTAATAACTACACTTAGCACACACCCTGGACTACCTCAGTGAGCACAGGTGGGGGAGACCTCATGTCACTTGTGCCCAGCATCATAAGGGCACCCAATGCCCAGCTGTAAGTGGCAGGGAGCGGCAGCACTGGAGAGGTGAACCTGGAACTAGGGTGCAGACCCGGTTCTCTAGCTGGGTGGGGACAGCCTCCAAAGAGTCATAGGCGGCCTGTAGGGAGACACTAGTGGCCTATGAGGGAACCCCAGGGGACTTGATGGGGAGCTCAGCAGCCTGAGGGGGGAGGGGGCTCCCTCCAGGCTACATGAGAACCCTGGACCGGGCCTCTGGCAGTGCGGCGACAGGGCAGAGCCCAGTGGTGCATGGGGGCGACCTTGAGGACTTGACTGGGCCTCAGACATGCTGTATCAAGGCAGAGTCTGGCGGTTCACTGGGTAACCCCCCCTACTCGACCTGACCCCATGACCCCCGATGGCCTTGAGGGCTTGTCAATGGGGGCTAGACCATAGTGAACGTGGTTCCCTGCCTATCTACCATCTTTGAGGGTGGGTGCTTTTCCACCTCCTGCCATAGCAATTTGTGTATACCCATGTTTGCTACAGCAAAATTTAAAGCAGCCATGTCTCTTCCCAATGTGAGAGCCTGAGGGAGTAAATAAATCTAAAAGTACAGTATCAGAGGGAAGACAATTGATTAGGTGGTAGAACAACGGAGATGAGGGTGGAGAAAACTGAGTAATTGAATGAGCCATCATCTGTATAACTGAGTAACAAATGCAAAGATAGCATTATGTAATACAGCATCCAGTGTTAATTCCCTACTATCTTCTCTATAATTTGGTATTTCCTGTATTGTTTTTGTGTTAACAAATGTGAAATAAATTATGTACTACAGCATCCAATGCTAATCCCCTTCTATCTTCTCTATAATTTTGTATTTCCTGTATTGTTTTTGTGTTATTCTGGTTTATGTATCTCCATTCTTTTCTCTTTAAAATTAAAAAAAAAAAAAAAGAAAACTAGGTAATAGTAAAGTGCTGGAAAAAATTCAAAATAGTATGTGTTAACAAAAAAGAATTACAATGAGAAAAAAGGTTTGTCTTCTCTTACAACAGTTAAAAGGAGGATTGAAGTGGGTGAAAAATAGACAATTCCTAAACCTATACAAGTAAGAGGAAGCGGGTTCGGATCACTTATTCCTCAGGTCAGGCGGTCAGTAGTGTGCGGTTATCATCTGCCAAACGGACATATAACTCTGTCAAGAACACTTTCCTGACAAGAGGTACAAGCAAAGAAATGAGGTCTGTAAAGGGCCCTTTCCCTTGAATTAACAGCAGACCCTGGAAAAATCCTCCCAAGTGACTCACTGCGGCTCCCATCCCTGGACTACCTGCATGCTTCTGATCCATGCATTTTTCTCCCCCACTCCCTGTGCCCTCTAATACTTGGCATTTCTGTTTTAATAGGCTCAGAGGCAACAACAGGAATTTTTTCTGGGGAGGATTTAAAGTCCAAGAAAGTACAAGAGGAGATAAAGCAAAAAACCTAGAGGCATACTGGATGGCCAGCCTCAAGACAGCTTCTCTGTGGAAAGGAGGGCCTGCCTGAGGAGCGAGTGGTTTGGAAAATCCACATCCTTTAGTGTACTTCAATTTCCGTTAAGCCTTCTCTTTCCCATGACATTACCTGACTTGAATCTTAGGTGACATGTCTGAATAAACATGATTTTTCATCTTTTTTTGTACTGGGAACTGAACCTATGGCTCCTGGCCCTTTTTAAAAATTTTGGCACAAGGTCACAAAATTGTCTGTATTGGGCCTAGTCTTGCCTCAGCCTCATAGCATTCTGAGATCAACCCGGCTTGATCCTGTTCTTTCAACCTCTTCACCCTAGCCCTCTAAGAAGAGGGAGGCCCACAATGAAGCCTTATTTCCCTGAAGACCTGTGCTGCCGCTGTGCTTGTCTTCCACACACTAGAGACACAAGCCAGGAGAGGTGAACAACTCAGGCAGGCCTTTCTTCCACAAAAGGGATATAAAAGGCACTCTCGCCCAGTCTCACCCCAAACCCTCACGCCCCAGTCCCTTAAAGGGCGTCCCTCAGCTAAGGGGGTAAACCTGCACTCCTCCTCTCCCTGGCCCTACCCCTCAGCTTTACGTGTGCTTGCCCTCAGTACTTACCGCGCCCTTTAGGCCAGCTTGCTGTAAATGGGACCTTTCTGTGAGATGTGACACCTAATCCACTGCAACAACGGCTCTGGGGCTTCTGGTGCCCAAAAGACCATTGAGAAAAAGGTTGCTTAAAAGAAGTATGCAGTAACTCAGACCTGGCAAGTCCTGTTGGATTAGCTCTATCCCAAGCCAGCCCTTCCTGCGTCAGACTTCTCAAATGTTCACAACTCTATGTTTTGTTGACATACTACAGCCAGCCTTGATCTTGGCTGTCCACAGAATCTTCTGCCATGATGAAAACGTTCCGTATCTGCACTGTCCAATACGACAGCCAGGAGCCACATGTGGCTACCAAGTATTTGAAATATGGCCAGTGTGACTGAGGAACTTTTCATTTTATTTAATTTTAATTAATTTAAATGTAGTAGCTACTTGGTGCTTGTGGCTATCCTACTGGACAGCACAGGCTGGGCCACAATGCTGAGAGCACACCGGAAGGTATGATGTACCTTGACAGTACATGAGAATCATCTGGGAAGTTCTTAGAAGTCCTGGTCCCCATTTTATACCTTGGGGGGGGAGCAGATATCTACATTCTTTAAGGCTCTTCGGGTGATGCCAATTGTGCTGCTCTAAAACGTGATCATTTCTATCACCAGCAGCCAGCACCTATCCACCAGACACCTGCAAACACTATAAACAATTAGGCCAAATACTCCATCTATCATGAAAATCTAGCCAACGACACTATGCGAAACCGCACAGACCAAGTCCAAAAGGAACAGGCAACTAAAGGATGCAATGAGGAGCAAAGGAAACAGCTCAGAAAAAAGGAGGGTACAAGGCGGTATGAAAATAACCATCGCATCCAAAGCCCACTAGTGTAAGTATATATAAACACAGTAAATCGTTTTCTGGAGTCATCAATTAAAGGCAAAATATACCTCCAAATCTTGTACTTTAGACAAACTTGTTTTTTCCCCTGACTAACCCATGCACATGTATCTGTACCTAATAGTAAGCTCTTACCACTGTGGGTGGTTTCTTCAAAAGATAATTTGAAATTTTTGCCTTTTCACCAGGCATATTAGTTTCTTAAATGGTAAAAATTAAAAAGCAGGTATTAGTAATAAAATCCATTTGCTCTCTTTCTTCTCCAGCAAGTACAATCTCAACCTTCACTTACCATATTATTGATTTCATTAAGTGTATCATTAACCTAGAAAAGCTTTTTTCAGAAACTTGGCTTAACCGAGGCACCATACCCAGAGTGTGAGGGGAAAAAATGCAAACCAACACTCAGATTCCCACAGCCTCTAATCTTCCAATCAGCATTTCCCAAAGGCATGCAGTGCCCTTTCAGGTCCATTGCTGAAAACGTTCCAGAGCTGCTGTAAAAAGCTCATCAGCATTTTCTAGGCAACACCACTACCAAAAGTCAAAAAGAAGAGACTTCAATGGGAAGAATACTGAAGGCCACTCTTAATGACAGTAAACGTTGTTTCCTCTACATTAACAAGTGAAACATAGGGGCTGGGGATATAGCTCAGTGGAATAAGCGCTTGCCCGGTCCTGAGTTCAATCCCCAGTACCGCAAAAAAAAAAAAAAAAAAAAAAAAGTGAAACATAAATCCAAAATTAAATTCCCCTTCCCAAATTATTTTCAAATATTTCAGTTGCAAAAATCTCAGCTAGTGGATTTCACCAGGGCTTCAGTAAGTCACCTAACCAACAGGCTCCCCTCCAAGGAGAAAACTAGCTCAAATCTGTCTATACTCAGAGCCAGCAAGTCCTCACAGAGCAATAATCCTGCTGCTGTGGTAAACCAGACTGAACGCGTTTTCACCTTGGCCTGAGTGGACTCTCAGTAGCAGCTACTCAGTAACAACCTCTCAACTATTCATCCCAAGGAAGGGGAAAAAACAAACTTTTTTTTTTGTTGTTTTGGGAACCAAGAATCAAACGCAGGACCTTGTGCTTGCCAAGCAGGCACTGTGCTACTGAGGTACACCCCCAGTTCAAAAAACAAACTTTAAAAAAAGCTAACACAACACTTTTAATGGGATATGGACTATACTTTTCTGTATTTTTGTTTTTTTTTCAAAATCTAGCAATCCTATATATCCTTATGCTGGGAAAAACCTCTTTTAAAAGAGGCAGCAAGGAGGTCTCTACTTTCGCCATTCCTCAAACACCCAAGCATTCTTATATCTCAAGGTCAGCAGTAAAAAGCTGGGTGCTCTACTGTGAATACTAATTATCTACAACCTAATAAATGAGCGCCCCAAAGCCCAGCCTTCTCTACATCACAGATACTGATTACGTAACTAAGTGCCAGATACACAAGTAGCTGACAAAGTAAAAGTAAATTTCACTTTCCTAAATAAAGGCTCGTATAAAGCAAGTATTTAAGTTTATGCAGGCACCATGAGTGGAAGAAGTCATCAGCAGACATTATTATGCATTCAATAAAATGTAAAACAAACTCTGTTTTGGAGAAATGGTAAGAAGATAACAGAAAGCAAACAACATATAACTGGTTATTACGTGAATTATCATAAATATTTGTAAGTACCGAAGTCTACTGAACAGTTACCAGGTGACCAAGAAACATTCTCAATACTTCATGTGTTTTACTGCACTTAACCATTGAGGCCATTTCACAATGTAAAAAAAACCCAAGATAGAAATTCGCTAAGACTAGAAGGACAGTATTACCTGCCTTGTCTCAGATAGTCCTAGTTTGTGCCTGCTTGGTCCAATTATTAAGTGCCCCCTTTCAATCTCGTATGTTACCCAGTTTGGGTAAGTTATATGGTCACCTTCCAACTACCAATGGCAGGCAGTGTGCCTCCAGAAATAGCAGAACTCAACCATGTGAAGTACTCTCTCTCAAACTTTACCTTCCATGGAACAGGATTGGGATGATGAGATTTTCTTTCTTCACTTTACCCATCATATCCCAGTTTTCCTATATGGTTACAAAAATTGTTATGGCTTGAGTCTACACATCCCCCCAAAGCCTTGTGCACTTTAGGGGCATTTTTGGAGATAACTGAATCTAGAGTTTGTGACTGATTCATGGTTCAGTACTCGAATTAAGGATGCTGGGACTAAGGGTGGGTGATTACTGGATCAGTCCACTGACTGGATTTGTACCACCCTAATCCCAGCAGTCTAGATAAAATGTGCAGAAAGAGGCTTGTTTTCCTCTTTTGCTCTTTGTTGCTCCTGCTGACTTCCATGGCCATGAATGGCTGCCCCTCTGTCATGTGCCACCCTGCCTTGGTACCAGCCAATTATGGATTGAAACCTCTACAAACTGTGAACTAAGTAATCTTTTCTCTCTTCATTTGAGATGTCAGGTATTAAAGTAACTAAGACACAAATCAATTCAGGATTGGTAGGAAGCTGGGCGAGGGTGATGTTTTTCAGAGCTTTCTTTTATCCCCCTATAAATCACTGACAAACCACAGCACAAATCATCTCTGTGTGGAGAGAATACCTCAGGTCTAAAATCCCCAGCTATGAAAAATTTCAAACATATTCAACTTATTAAAGTAGTATTTAACCAGACCCTTTTCTATTTTAGAATGACCTTCACCTTCCTTTGTCCTGCCTTAGGAAGCAAGGCATAGTTATTTGCTATTTTCATTAAGACAGAGGTGGACACGCAGTATATGCTTCCTCTTAGCTTCATACACAATGGGCTTTCCTTTTCCCTCTAACGGGATTAACAAATAATGATAACCAGGTTTTTTTTTTCTTTTTTTACCTGTAGTACTGAGTGTTTTCAAAGCACTTTCTTTAGACATCAATGCTAGCATGACAACACAAAAACAGCAAACATGAGCATAAACTTGTGTGGCTCACCTCAGCTATATAATTTTGCAACACACCGCAAATGGTCCCAATAAGCAAGCAGAGGTAAAACTGCTTGTGAAAGTTCAGCACTTTGAAAATGGTCACAAGGACTCTTAACTGTCACTGTCATTTACACTTGTGTGAGGTGGTGTGACTTCACCTCGCCTGAGCTTTAGTCTCTCTCTTGATCAATGACATGGTTAGATGCAGGTATACAAGGTCATGTCTAGCCCCCAAACCTCTACAACTTAGCATGAACTGCAACCTGCAGTGAGAAAATTCTGCTCTTCCACAAAACTTCCTAACAGCAGGCACCCTGTCTAGTCCACAAGGATAGTCCAGGGCAGGACCTTACTACAGGTCACCAAAGGTGAGGCAATAAACAATTCTCTCTCAGAAGTAAACCTGTGTCACGTCCAACACTACTGATTCCCAGCCTAAGACTGACAGAAACCAGCATTCTGATAGAGAGTGAAATGCTGTTTTCTACCTTCCCCAAGACACAGAACAAGCAAGGGTCCTCGGACCAGGCCTGGTGTAGTGAAGCGTGAGTATTCCCATTTGTGATGATCCTTGATATATAAAATTGATCCCTGTCAGCCCCAGGCCATTTGAAAACATTTTAATGTTTGTTTCTGTGAAAGGTCCTGAATGTTTTCCCTACAATAATACTACAATCAAAGGAAAGGAAAAGACTGAAAGCCACTCAGAACCCCCAAACTGCATTTGGAGGTCATCAGTCCTGATATAATGGCAGTGGGAAGTGGCTGCTGCGTTAATTGATAGATTTTAAAATGTGTTTCCTATTATGAAACAGCAATTGCTTTTCACACATATCCACTCAGAGGTGGGAAAAAAACCCTGAATTCTCAGTCTGAATTCCCCATGGTTAGGAGGGGGGAAAAGGTAATAACAGAGTCAAAGGTCTACAGAATTGGTCATTACCTGGTTTTACCCATACACAGTTATAAAACAAGGAGAACTCCTTCTTACCTCTTTTTATTACAAGGGGTTTAGAGCTGTATTTAAGCGAGAATTTCATACTGGGACTATATATGTTGGCATAAGATCCCTGGCAACGTGAGACCGTGTCTCAAAAAGACAAAAAAAAAAAAAAATGCTGGGCATGGTGACACACACCTGTAATACCAGCACTCAGGAGGCTGAGGCAGGAAGATCCTTGTGAGTTCAAGACCAGCCTGGGCTACAAAGAGAGCTCAAGGCCAGCCTGAACTGCACAGCAAGAACCTGTCTCAAAAAGACCAAAAAAGAAAAAGAAAAAGACGCTGCCTGGCAACGACCACTGTGTTTAAATCCAAAGGCATCTGGTAGAGAACTCTCTTGACAAAAGTTGCTTCTTTTTTAGAGCCTTCATTTTAAAACTTCTAGAAAACTTGTAAAGAGTCAAAGAGAAACAAAAAAAAAGTTAAAGCCAATAACAAGTGCTGTGTTTAGGCCATCTGTGCAAACCAATTTATCTTTTGTAACTATTACAATAAGTAATCATGGTAGATTTACCTTCCTCTTGTCAACAATCAAAAACAAGACAACCAAGTGAAAAAAAATCCTACAGATTCAAGAGACATGTAACTCATAGTGACTGAATGTTAAAAACACTACCTGCAATTTGATTTGTAAAAGTAGAAATTGGGCTCTTCAAATAGTTAACTCTTCAAACAAACAATAAAAACAATGTTTCTTCCCAATATAAGAATTAAAATATTGTAATATTTTTGCTTTGTACCACAATAGACTAGTGCACCCTAAGCATATTTTATAAAACTGCCCCTACAACGCCTATTAACACATAAAGGCTCTGAAAAGCCCTTCACTGAAGAAGTCTATTGCATTTTACTTAACCCGGTATTCCCAATTTATCTGACCAGGAAATTGTTTTTATACATATTACACACAGGGCTTGAAAGATGTTACTGGGAAATATTGAGTTAGAAGATATTATCAAGACTGTTATGTGTGTTTAATTAGAAACACACACCCACTCTCTTTCTATTTCTGGTCACATAGGAAGATTACTCTTGCTTGTTCCTTTTGCAGTGGGGCTGTAACTAGTTTTGTCAGCTAAAACTCTATTATCCAGAGTTTCTAAGTAAGGAAAATAGGCCAGAGACTGTTACCCTGTGAAAGACATATGACATGAGTGAGAACAGTGCTGTGAGTTTATGCTACTGAGATTCTGGAGATGTTTGTTGATACTACAGCACCAGCCTCACTTACCAAGTACCTGTAATGTGCCAGACCCTGAGAAAGGATGTGTACAGACTGTTGCACTTAATCTTGACACTGTGATAGCTGGTACCCAAAGGCATGAAAAAGCAAACTCTACAATTTGTCTAAGACCATACCAAATTTTGTAACTTGCCCAAGATAATACAAACGGCAGTCAAGAGACTACATTTCTATATTCTTTTTACTCCACTACCAATCTGAATTAGTAAAAAACCTGCACTATAAATTTCTTTTGAAAAACAGATTTGAGTTTCATTACTCTGATGCATTTGCAAGAAATGTGATCAGCTGGGTGTGGTGGTATACTCCTGTAACCCCAGCATTCTGGGAGGCGGAAGTAAGAGGATAGGAAGTTTAAGCCCAGCCTGGGCAACTCAGGGACAGTGAGACCCTGCCTCAAAATAAAAAAGGGCTGGGGACATAGCTTAGTGGGTTTAACCCTCAGCACGGCAAAAATAAAACTGAAAGCAGCAGGGCACATGGCGGGGCATGCCTGTAATCTCAGCTACTCCAGAGACTGAGCTAGAAGATCCAAGTCTGAGGCCCGCCTGGGCAACAGAGTGAGAACATGTGTCGAAATAAAATAAAAAGTGCTGAAGATTTACCTCAGTGCTCCCTAAATTCAATCCACAGTACCACAAAAAACAAAAAGTAATAAGAGCACTGCAGAATCAAAAGGAGGCAAAATGCTGCCAAATAGAAGGCCCTAAGCCTCTAAAGAATAAAATGTCCTTGAGCGTAAGAGATGACAGCAAGTACAGGCACAGACTTTCTGGAGAGCGGAAGGATGTGGTATGAGGGAAGGGGAAGGAGAACGGGAATGGAAATGATCAAAATGCGGTCTGTACACCAGCTCCCCAAAACGACTGTGATTACTGTGTGTAATGAATATGCACCAGTAAAATACGTGTAAAAAGAGTAAGATGTCCTTATGATAAACATGTTAGTTGCTAGCTAGGGGTACAGGGCCACTTCTAAAACAAATGTTTACTTTATCAAATTATAAAAACAACATATGGTTATTGCAGAATATTAGAAAATACAGAAAAACGCTGAGCGAAAATAAAAAATCACAAATAATCCCACCATCTCACTCCTCTCTCCAATTTAATATCTGGAGTACTTCCTTCTTTTTCTTTCTATATATTTTTACAATGTTGAGGTCTTATCATATATTTAAGATCTTATATTTTGCCTTTCCCCTTATGGTAAAAACCTTCCAAGTTACTGGAAAGTCTTCTATAATACTCATAATGTTTTCATTAATATAGTAATAAGTAGCATTTATGTATTTTCCAGATACAGTGTTAGACTAACCACTTCACATTAACTTTCTTAATCCTCATGATAACTACACTGCGTATACTATGATTATCCAGCTTATAGATTAGGTAGCTGAGACAGAGGAGGGTTATGAATACACCCAAAGTCAGAAAGTGAGCCCATGGTGGAGTTCAGGTTCAGACCCAGGCAGCACAGGTTTGAACCTGTACTTGCAACACTGGGCCACCTCCATAATATTCCATTTGCTTCCTTACCAGTATGGACATTTGGGTTATTACCAACATATTTTATTATAATGTTATAATGGACATCTTTATAGCCATCTGAAGCACTACTTTATCTAAACCTATTCAGACAAGCAAAATTCTTATTCCAACAAGTTCCATTTGTTTTCTGCTAGCTGACAACAGCTGTAGAAACATCTAAAACAGCTAGTATTTCATAAACCAACTTGTTATTCTACCTACTAGCGTTGTCATTTCCATGTGATCCTCACCTGTCCACTCCAGTGCCATCTGTAGCAGATTTTGGAAACAATTCCATCTGCCTTCACACTTTAGAGCTAGCTAAAACCCTGGGTTGGTTTGGTACAATCCCCAACATATATAAGCAAATTCCATAAATTTTTGTGTTTGGAATATGGCAAATGCTAAGCTTATTTGTTCCTGATCTTATAAGCTTGTGCCACTGCAGAGTACACAGACAATGAACAGACAAAAAACACCCCATATATATGTGTAAAATTAAAAATAACCTTTTTCTAATTCAGAAAATAAATCAGAAAAGGAATATTCAAATATTTAACTCTTTGGTTCCTCATCCAGGCTCAAACTCTCTTGTAATGGACCATTGGAACTGAAAACTATTCTAAATATAGTTTTAAATGTGCTAATCAGATAATGGAATATTTAAATAAAAAGGAAATTGTAGCTTGTAGTTCATATCTCCTAAATTCCATTTACCAGAGACAACATCCAAGGATTTCTTTTTTTCAAAAAGAGGGCATATGTAAAAAGGAAAGGCAAAAACCAAAATTTTTAAAACTCCAAAAGTCATAGGCTCTGTGGGCAGCGCAGTGGGCCCCGCAGCTGCCCCGCTGTGGGCCCCGCGGCTGCTCTGCTGTGGGCCCCGTGGCTGCTCCTCTGCTGCTCCGCAGTGGGCCCGGTGGCTGCTCTGCTGAAGGCCCCGCTCAGGGCACCTCATGGACTGGACCCGCCCCCACCCATAGCACAACGACAGGGTGGAGCCGGGCGGTCCACTGTGAGCATATGTGCTTTCCCACCTCCAACCATGGCAGTTTGTATACACCCATGTATGCTATAGTATAGTCTGAGGTAGCTATATCTCTTCCCAAGGCGAGAGTCCAGGGGTATAGATAAACCCAGGAGTACAGTTATTACCACAGGGAAGATGACTGATTGAGTGGTAAGGCAATGGAGATGAGGGAGGAGAAAACTGAATGATCAAATGGGCCATCATCTGTGTAACTGAGTAACAAAGGTGAAGGTAACATTATGTAGGACAGCATCCAGCGCTAATTCCCTTCTATGTTCTCTACAATTCTGTATTTCCTCAGTCGTTTTTGTATTAGCAGAAATGAAGATAACTTTATATTATACAGCATCCAGTGCAAATTCCCTACTATCTTCTCTATAATTTGGTATTTCCTTTAATGTTTTTGTGTTGACTAATGTGAAGATAACTATGTAATACAACATCCAGTGCTAATTCCCTACTATATTCTGTATAACTTTGTATTTTCTGTATTGTTTATGGCTTTTCTGGTTCATATGTCTCCATTCTTTTGTCTTTAAAATAAAATTTAAAAAAAAGTCATAGGCTCAATAAACAAATTTTCTAACGTCAATAATACTATACAGAATTCAATTACAGTCTAAAAATGAAAAAAATCAAGAGGAAACTTATTTTTCTATATGGCAAGAACAAAATACAGGTAAAGGGTTATTCTGTGATTCTGGGGATCAAATCTAGGGGTCACTGAGCTCCAGTCCTTTTTATTTTTGAGCAGTCCTAATAAAGTTTCAACACTGGCCTCAAACTTGGCATTCTCCTGCCTCAGCCTCCAGAGTAGCTGGGATTAGAGGCATATGCCTCCGTGCCCAACACAAAATTTATTTTTTACATATTCTAAAACATACCTAAAGTAACTTCAACTCTATTAAACATAGGCAAAATAATTACAAATGATAAAGATCTGTATAAGGCATTTACATAAAGCCAGAAATGTTTCTGCACAGGAAAGTGGATCTTTGTAATGTAAGATACTGTAAGTGACACAGCAAAATTCAGGACTCATTAAAAATAAGAAAATTACATAGAAAAAAGAGCAGCTTGCCTTATGCTCTAAAGAACTATAAAATTACTACGATTAGCCTCAATTTAATTTCTAATAAACTTTAAGTTACAGGGGGCTGGGGGTATAGCTCAGTGGCATAAGCGCTTGCCTGGCAAGGGCAAGGTCCTGAGTTTGATCCCCAGTACCGGGGGGGGGGGCTTTAAGTTACAGGATAATTACAAGTCTGTTAATATATATTTTAGATTTTTAAGAATCATTTGTTTTTTTTTGGTCTTTCTGAGACAGGGTTTCACTATGCAGTCCAGGCTGGCTTTGAACTCACTGTGTAGCCCAGGCTTCCCTCGAACTTGAACTCACTGATTCTCCTGCCTTAGCCTCCCAAGTGCTAGGTGGGATTACAGGCATGCCCCACTAGATTTTAAGAAATCTTAATCAGAACATGATTCATATTTAAGCCCCTCAAAGTTCACTCACTGTTTTCATGTAACATTTAACATAATAAATCTTATTTTTATTTGCTTTCCATTCACTAATCCAAATACTGCATTTAAAAAAAAAAAAATTCATCTTCAGAGCACCCAAACTAACTGGCTATTTGGATTACTTCTGAAGGCAGTGGCCAACTCAGGCCGCTTTGCAAACTCTGATCCACCTGTTCAGAACCCATCCCAAAGACTGACCCCTGCCTTGCTTTGTTTTCACCACTGTGACTTAAAAACACACTTCCTATTGAAAATAACTGAGACCATGGTTACAAACGTAATCAATTCCAAATAAGAACCAGGTACTGCAAACAAACCAACAATATAAAAACAAATGAAAAACATGAGTACGTTACGAGCCCACAGCATAGTAGCCGGTGCCTCATTCTGCTGCTATATTTTGGTGTTCAAACATGAGGATTCATATCTACATGTCTATCCAACACACAGCGTGTAAGACTGTTTGTTTTAAATCTTCAGACCCCATTTTATTCAAAACTACAAACACTATGTATTGCAGTGAGTGGGAAAGTGGGGTGGAAAAACTCCAAGTGGCGTTTGTGTTAATGCATTACTGACATAGCAGTATGTGTCTACATATAGACACAAGATTTTTAAAAATCATTTAACAACAAAGAAATTGCTAAGATAAAGAGGAAAGCAATCATCTCTGTTTCCTGGTAATACATCTAGAGGAGCAATTTTGCTCAAGTGAAACGAGAAGTTTTGATATATTTTGCTAACCTGCAAGTGTTTTAAGGCAGGCCCAGACCGCATTGCTGCTTGTCACACAGCTTGTTCCCGACCTCTTGGCAGTTCTCCAACACATTCCAGTGTTTCATGCACAGCCTCGCTGGAATCACATCCCACTTATCTCTGAAGACACATCAAATAGGATGTTACCACATTATACAACCAACTTTCCATTTCCTTCCATCAAGTCACTTTGCATAATGCCTGATTTAAAAAAAAAAAAACTCATCTGTGTAGATACAGTTTAGTCCAAAAGATCCAACTCACTTTGGTACCCAAAACATGTAACTGAGGAAAAGTGCTGTGCCTAACTGCTCAAAGATTAAGCATTCACCAACTAAAGAACTGTAAGGGAGGAGAAAAGCAAGGTCCAATCACCAGGAAAGGGACACATGGACTGCAGACCCTAAACACTGGTCAGGCCTCCACGCCACTGCTTAAATTTTAAAGCACATTACATATTAATCAGTTGTATTTTAAAGAATAATTCCAGTATGTAATGAGCTCCATTACTTCCATGAAAAGAAGAATTTAACACAGCAATACATCTTCCAAAAGACAGAGTACTCCCTAATTGTTAATATTTGGCAAAAAAAAAAAAAAAAAGCCATCTTCAAAAACAACATGGAATGGTTAACCACATGCTATTCCATTCCTTTCTTACTTTTTAACAAAACATATTTAATTAGCACAATTGAGCCTTGTGCTCTATACAGCCACACAACATTCCAAGGACAGGCTAGTTATTCATATACGCTTTACATTAAATATCTAGTCGCTTTAAAAGTAGGAAAGATTCACAGTATAATAGTTCTCAAGTATGATACACTGAAGTTACAGTTATTTCAAGTGAACAAAAGTTTGCTTTAACAAGAAGGTAACCCAATGGAAAGATATACTATAATCAAGAAATTTTCAATACATGCAAATACACACTAAGAAAATAATTCTTTGTAGCCAGAACACAAATAAAAAACTCAAAAGACACAAAAATAATCTTCCTTCTGACCAAGACAATAAATTAGCTTGCTCTCTAAATTTTTACCCTTTAACAATCAACTGAGACTTTCAGAAATAGGATGAAAGCTAGTGTTATTCAAGTTAAGAACATACAACTGAAAACCAAAGTAAGTCTTTCAAGGTGAGAAATCATCCTGATCAGAGAAACTTTTGAATTTATTTAGCAATATATAATGATTTAAAAAACAAGTAAACAAACAAACAAAACCGCTACCTTTAAAGCAAAGAATAAAACAGATGGTATGCTGATTCCTTTCCTTCCCCAGTGGCACACAGTCTCTGCTTCAGAACCTAGGCACTTTCTTAGCTCCACCCCAGGAGATAAGGTGGGAATCTGAGGGGAGCTGGAAACAGAGTTGTCAACCCGCTGTGAGAAGGGCCAGGCCCTCTCTAAAAAGTCACCTGACCAATATATCTGACCACTCACCTCCAAAAATAACAGGTGTTCTCAACCAGTGAGAGGTCTGGTTAAGGCCACATTCCAGCTCTCTGCCCTCCCCTCACGTGGGCCATCAGGACCCTGTGGGCACTGCCTGGGCTCACTGCCACTTGGGATAAGTGGCAAGACCCAACATTTGGAGCTGTCTGGAGGTCAGGTTGAGGTCTCTATTCTAGGAGTTAGACATCTCCAACCTAAGAGTCATCAAGCATTTCCCTAGATGGATTTCGGTCACCAGCAAAGAGGATGATTCTCATCAGACTGAGTTTATGAAAAAAAAAAAAACTTATTTGGAGAAGGAAGCCCACCAAGGTGTGGCCCTGCTCCATCACCCAGCCTACCTCAGATTTTCTCTCTAAATTAGCAAAAGAGATACCATTGCCCTTTAGTGTTTAAACCAAGAAGATAGTCATCTTCCACTTTACTCAAGGCTCACCATTCAAACAACACTAACCACTCCCCCAGAGGGCCTAATATGCAAATTGCTAGAAACACCTTTCTTTCTTTTCCAATAAAAAAGTATTTTTCTGCCCTCTTCCCTCCTACTCCTTTCCTCTCAGCGTGAGGGAAACCAGTTTACTGCCTTCCTCAGAAAGGGCAACAAAGAAGGGCCAGCACATCACCCACAATCCAGCTCATGGTCTAGGGATGAGAGAACCAGCTTGCATAATCAAGTATGTACAGTACTTTTTCTTCTGGAAATAAATCCTAGATCGAAAGGTAGAATTTTAGCAAATCCAGCTAATACGAAGAGTAGAGCTCTAATCTATGCTTTCAACAGCTACAACCAAAACCAGCTTGGTAAAATGTATTACACTGAAACCAAGAGCATCACAATGCCAGTCCATTCCACCTGCAACACAACAGCTGTGGGGTAGCTGCTCCTGAGACTCTGAAATCTGAAAACAAAAGTAAAATCAGAGATCCGAAGCATATGGAGATACCTCTCAAGGGAATTCTCTCATGGGAATTCCTTCCGAAACAAAACAAAGCTCACATTACCTATTGAGAACTTACTTTCTGATATTTTTCCACTGAAAAAAAGATTTTATTGAGGAAAGTGAAATATGTGTAATAAATCTTGGGTTTTCTATTTCTTCACTTTTTTAAATACCCCACAGTGTATCAGATGGTATCCATACTACAGTTATAACCAGTAACTAGATTTTATGTTCTGCTATACTATTTGTGTAAACTGGAAGACACAAACTGTCAAAACCTCACCCATTTGGCTAGGATTTGAGAACTGGCCCTTATTTCATATTAGTGAAATATAGAAATGTACAGCGAAAAAAAGGCTTAAAAGGATAAACACAATTGTGTTTATCCCCTGTTTCTGGGATGTGGATACTCAAGTGATTTTACTTTCTTTGTAGTCATCTTTATTTGCCACATAATTTACAATAAACACCTTTTTTGAATAAAAAGTCAGTTGTTAAAACTATTTTTTGTGTTTTTGTTGCAATGGTTTTATGCTAGTTCATACCTTTCTGAAGGTGTACATTCCTTATAAACCATTCAGAAAAACCCATATATACTGCATAAATTAACAGTCATTCAAAATTTCAGGTATCCTAAGGTGGTAAAAAAAAAAAATTGAGTACAGTATTTTAACTTTTAAGACTATTGTAACTCATTGTAGAATAGCTATGCTTCATATTAAAAAATACAACGGAAAATGTCTGAACATTGCAAAGTAAGTGGTTCTAAGAATATGGGGCTTCTCTTCCCTCTATGTAAATAAGACAAAGACTCACACACACAGAGCAGCATTAGTTCACCCTCAAGAGTCTGTACAGCTGATAAAGAATGTTCCAGAAAAATGTGAAGTCCTTGAACATTCAGATTTGGCCTTGAGGCAAATACACTAGAACAAAAATTATCTCAGGAAGAGCCACCCAAGAGGGCAGGGAAACAAGAAACTTCATCCAGAGCCAAACCTATAGCTATTTAGAGGTTGAACTCCTGGACAGTTTCTGTCAGGCTCCTTGGTGACCCAATTCCTATTATGTTTTCCCACACTCCATGGAAGTAAGGAAATGCTGAGGCTCTAACAAAATGCACATGTAAAAATATTTTATTTGCAAAAATCTTTTTAAAATTTTGGTGTGGGCTGGGGATATAGCTCAGTGGAATAAGCACCTGCCTGGCAAGCACAAGGTCCTGAGTTCAATCCCCAGTACTGCCCCCCCCAAAAAAACATAAAATTTTGGTGTTATTTACACGTTCTCTCCAACCCACTCCTCAGTACTGAAGAGTGAATCCATGGTCTTCACGCTGAGGGACAGCCCCAGCTTTTTCAGTTTTTATAAATTGCTAGATTGCCCTGGCTGGGCTCGAATTTATAATCCTCCTCCATTAGCCTCCCAGAGTGCTGGGATTACCATGCCTAATTTACACATTCATCATAAATACCACTTTTTTAAAGTCCTGGCAGAAAAAAATTTGAACAGAAGGTATATTTAGCTGATTAGTTATCTTGTTAGTTTTTATCCTGCTGAAATGAGGTTTGTTCTAAAAAATTAGGATACTTTTCATAAAAAACACAAGTTTATGAAGGAAAATACAAGGAAATAAAACACAGCAAGGTAGAAAGCTTCTGTTATTCCACCACCTACCTACTGAATGCATGAACTTTGTAAGTACAAATATCTAATTATGTCCTAACACATAACTTCTCTCTCTAATTAGTTATTCAAACTTTTCCATTAAAAATTAAAATGAGAAGAGAACCCTAGATTCTACAACACAAAAATCCAATGATTCTAAAAACCATTGAGTTATTCAATCTCACTGTAGTAAGAATGTAAGTATGAAGCCAGGTGTAGAGAGGCTGAGACAGACAGATCGAGTTCATGGCCAGTGTGGGATCTAGGATACACAGTGAGACCCTGTCTCAAAAACAGAAACAAGGGCTGTGGATATAGTTCAGTGGAATAAGTGCCTATTTGGTAAGCACAAGATCCTGAGTTAAATCCCCAGTACTGCAAAAAAAAAACAAAAAACAAAAAACCATGAAACCAGGGTCTATTTTAAAGCAATCTTAAAGTTCCTTTTCTTCTTTCATGCTCCCCCGCCCCGCAGTACTGGGGACTGAACCAGGGCCTCACACCTGCAAGCTCTCTTATCACTGCTCTACATCCCAATGCAGCATCTTACTTTCATACCTCAAAACCTGAAAGTAATCTAGTTAAAGTTCCTGGCAAAAAAAATACACAGTTCATGGAAGTAAACAAGTTAAATTTTGTAAGCTGAATTTTACATAGCACCAATACAGATGGATCATAAAACAGAAAGTATTATTCCCTCCTAAACATCAAGGACAACTTGACTCACTTGTGGGATTCACCTTTAAAATATCGTCTCTATAAAATTCTCCATTTCAGAGGTATAAAATAACCCTTCCTCCATCATGGCAGAGATTATTCATATACACATACACAATATATACATGATATGTATTTTTTAAAAATCGCAGCATTCTATAACATGTTATAACATAACATTATTTCTTTTCATACAAAAAGGATTAAAATTAATTCCTCCCAATCTTAGCCCGATCCCAAATGCTAAGAAACTATTCACTGAAAAAAAATCAATGTAGAGTGACTTTTATTATTTATTTTTATTTTATTTATTATTTGGGGGGGTTCTTTCGAGACAGGGTCTCGCTATATATAGTTCAGGTGTCCTTAAACTCACTATGTAGGCCAGGCTGACCTCAAACTTGTAGCCACCCTCCTGCCTCAGCCTCCCTAAGTGCTAGAACTAAGGGTGGGCCACCACACCTGGCCACAATACTGTAATTTTTATTTTAAAATAGTCACTTGCAGTTTTATCTACATTTCTGGACAATTCCAATGAAACATGATGGCCTAATGGTTTCAAAATTAGCTCCAGCAGCCATGTTTGGGCTTCCACAAGTGAGACCGTGCGTGTCCACAGAATTCCAGGGGCTCACTTGCTCAAGTGTGCATACCAAAAATACTAAAGAACTCTAGCCTTGCGATTTTCAAGCTGACCCAGGGTGATGTAGAGAAACAAATTAGCGCTCCAACACATCTGTCTGCTCCAACTCAGATCTACACCCTGAGGATGCTGACCTACTCACTTCGCCGCTGCTCCTTTTCGCAAGCAGTGCAGAGGGCAGAACAGGACAACCCTTTGAAATTTTAAACCATTCCTTAATAATGTCACACAATTAGCTACACTTGCTTTTTTCTTTCCTTTTTCAAGAATTAAAGTGTTGATTGCTCTTTTGAGTATCAAAAAGTCCCCGCCAGGCATCATGGTGCATGCCTGCAGTCCCCGCTACTGGGGAAGCTGAGACAGGACAGCCTGAGCCCACAACCTTAAGCCAGCCTAGCCAATATAAAGAAACCATTCCCTAAACGAACAGAAAAAGGAAGGGAAAGAAGCAGGGAGGGAGACGGGAGGGGAAAGGAGGGGACGCAGGAGGGAAGGAAATTTTATTTTTAAAAAGTCCTTACACTGGTCACTGACACACACCTGTAATCCAGCCACTTGGGAGGCTTAGGCTGGAAGGTCAAGAGTTGGAAGCCATCCCGGGCAACACAGCAAGACCCTGACTCAAAAAGCCTCATGATCAACTATTACGTTGTTTATTACACCATTTCCCATGTGTGAAATATTTTAAAACTCAAAATAAAAAAACATTAAGTCATAGGAATTTCCTTTCACAGAAGAAAGGAAATCACCCATTAACTCATCATCCAAGGCAAGTCATTAGCATTTCCTTCCAGCCATTCACTTAATGTAACTGGAGTCATACCACATTGTACAGCTTTTCATACGGAGATTTCTAATGAACATCATCATATGGTTAATATTTTCCCACTTCAGAAATACTTTTATAACGATTACTTTAAGAACAACACACTGAATTCCACACTATGACTGTGCTATAATTTATTTTAAACTTTTTTTTTTTTTTTTTTGTGATACCGGGGATCGAACTCAGGACCTTGCACTTGCCGGGCAAGCGCTTATTCAACTGAGCTATATCCCCAACCCCTGTGCTATAATTTATTTATGTGCCACTAGAAAACATTTTTGCTGGTTCATGATTAATGTTGTGTTAAAAAAAAAAGAACTTGTTTAAAAACCTCCGTCCTTTCTAAAAAATTATTTAGGTTTCAGAGCTACATGTGGGACTGCAATCCAAAATGTATAAACATTTTTGTTTTGTTGTTTTGTTTTTTGAGACAAGGCTTTACTATACAGTTCAGATTTGCTCTGAACTTACTGTTTAGCCTAGGATGGCCTAAGACTTGCAGCAATCCTCCTGCCTCAGCCTCCTAGATGCTGGGATTACAAGCATGCACCATCATACCCGGCTCAAAATACATACACATTTAAGGCTTCCATATTACTTATTTTTTCTATCTAAATTTGTATTAATCCAAATACTCTCCCCTCAACTGGTGATTCATGGGTTTCTCGACTCAGCGTAATTCCTACTGAGTCCCTATGGCACCGCCCACTAGAGGTCATGTACTATGGCACTGGCCACTGGTAGTCATGTGCTGTGGTGCCAACCCAATATGACGCTGGCCACTAGAGGTCATGTGCTAAGCCCCACCCTTCTTCCTCTGAGTCAAATTACAACTTCCTACTTCCCTTTTGTAAAACCCTGTTTCCTTTTCCCAAGCTCCTGCCCAATCCTGGTCTGCCATGTCAGGTGGTCCACCTCCTAAACCCTGCCTCCAGCCTGGGCCTATTTAACCTTTGACCCCAGGCCAGGCCCTCAGAAATTCCATGTCTCTTTCCTATTGTGGTCTTCTCCATGCCCACAATAAAAGCATTTTATTCTGCTTTACTTCTCTCCGCACTGGGAAAACCTATCAGGTATGTGAAGTTCCTCTATCAACAACCCAAAGAGCATCTATCCACCAACTTAGGTACACGTGCTTTTCATATACTTGTGAGTTTGAAAATTTTAGCATAATTATCTTTGACTTCTTTTATAAACTGTTCATATTCTTTCACTAGATACTAACTACAGTTTCAATGTTTTCTTCTTTGTTTAAAAAGTATGCATCAGTAAGGTCTGCTTTTTCTATTATTTTGACATGACACAGCGGAACAAGCGTAGTATCAGACTGAACTTGATATTATTTATCTAAATAGCACTTACTTGTTGGAATGTGTCTTTTCGGAACAAATATTTATTTGAAAGAAAGCGTAACATTGAGACAGACTAAGCAAAAATTCCATATTTATAATCATTAAAATTTACTATGATGGGTACTGAATCTTTTCATTCAGCTTTAATAACCCTATTTGATAGGTACTGTCACCACCATTTTAAAAATGTAGAGGCTAAGGCACAGATCAGTCTAAGTAGTTCACCCTAGGTCACTTATACAGGTGAAGTAACCAGGCTGCATGACCAGAAAGCCGAAAGCTTGGGAATCCCTCAACCCAAAGACCCCATCACCCTGCAAAGCTACCACCTGTCTTCAGTTCCCCTGAAGGCTCTGCTGCAGCCACAAACTTCACATGCTTAAAGTGAAACTGATTTTCTTCCTAAACACTCACTCACACCATTGGCTTGCTTATGTGTTTCTTTTTTTTTTTTTTTTTTTTTTGGTCTTTTTGAGGCTGGGTCTCGCTATGCAGTTCTGGCTGGCCTTGAACTCACTTTGTAGCCCAGGCTGGTCATGAGCTCGCAACAGTTCTCCTGTCTCAGTCTCCCAGAGTGCTGGGAGTGCGCCACCACACCCGGTGGCGTGCTTACTTCTGTCATCATTACCAAGCATGCTCTCTGCCACCATGTGAATTTGGAACCTTTATCACCGTAGCTCACCTGGCCCGTCTCCCACTTACTCACCCTACAAACAGCTGGCACAGGTGTGGACCTTGACCCTTTTCCCATCTCTGCCTTTAATTTCTTTGGCCACTGCCAAACTTGCTCCCTCAACTTCCGGACCCCACAATCCCTCTCTCTTGTATCCTCACTTCTAGTCTCTTGCTGGCTTGCTGTATTCTACACACCATCAAGGTACTGAGTTTGTTGTTTTGGGAGGGCTGTGGGGGTGCTGGAAATTGAACCTAGGGAGTGTTTAGCTGCACCGCCACGCCGCTTTTCATTTTATTTTGAGGCAGGGTCTTGCTCAGGCTGGGCTCTAACTTGCAATTCTCCTGCCTCAGCCTTTCAAGTAGCTGGGGTTACAGGCACATGTCATCATCCCCAGCTTCAAATATCTTTTAATCACAGAATTTAGAAGTGTATTAAGTGCCAGATTCAATCCATGGGTAGTTACTGCCTAGAATACCGTTTCAAGAATGTTACTGAGGTGCGGTCTCAGCTCTGTGGAAAGACAGTGCCATGAGTGATTTTCAGTGTCTGCCAGGAACCGAAGGCAGCTGTACTTCGTGCCATGTTTTAACCTCTGCTAAGATTTCATCTAAGTTTTTCATTCTAGAAAATTAAATCTGAGACCAGGGAGTTAATGATTTGCTGAGTTCACACATTTAGTCAGTAAAAAGTCTTTTATTTTCTGTGTACAGTATATAAAATATATTCTGTATACTAGAATACATAGTCCTTGGATTCAGGAACTAATTCCTTTTCAACTTTAAGCCAGCCACACCAACATCACAACTCCAAATCTTGGCAACAGAATGTATTCAATAATTATTTATCCAATCAAAAATAGTATTACAAAAATCACCTCAGAGTGGCTGCAACTGGAAAATATTAATAGTAAAATTCTTACTGGTAAAAAGAACTACTTATTAAAAAATAAATTATACCACTATCTACTACTGAAACCTCAACTGATGAAAGGCTTCAGTTTCCACCAAGTGGTCATTCCAACCTCTGTTAATATAGAAATTCCACTGGTAACACAGCCTTTTAAAAAGCAGGCGATGTTATTTGTGGCTCATGCAAGGGGCGATGTGGCGTTCCCAAGGGAAAAGGAAAGACTTGTTGTCAGCTCAACACCTACTATGTGCCTGCACAATACACTGCTATTCCATGGCAACTATATGAAAGAGTAATATAGTGTTTTGATTTTCCTGAAAAATCATAGTTTTGACAGTAACCAGCCCAAAGCTAGTACCTACCATTAGTAGATACCATTAGCATTAGGATTAGGACTTAGACCTTAGACCTACTTGAGTTCAAAACCAACATTCTTTCCAAACTAAGGAAGACTTCCCTACAATAACAATCATTCTCACAAACCCTAAAGGATAAAAAATCATTCGCTACTAAAATTACAAACAAATGTTTATCAAAAGAAATCACAAAAAGGTTTTCTTAAATAAAAAAGCATATATAATCTTTCAGATTAGAAGACAATCTACCCATACAATTCCTACAAATTGTTAAAAAACAAAAAGAAAAATGATCAAATGACAATTGTGAATGGGTATTTCATAAAAGAAGGAACCCAACTGTCAGTAATATAGATATTCAACCTCAATAATCATTGAAATTGCAAATAAAAAGCACAAGATAACATTTCACAAATACCAACTGTGTAAGATTTTGAAGTTTGGTAAATGAACTGTTTGGTGAAATAGCAGACCTGCAACACTTGTACACTACTGATGGAAATACAACTGGGACAACCACCATGGAAAAACAATTTGACGTTATCTACTAAGGCTGATGATGCATATACCCTATGATCCAACAAATTTCATCCCTCACAAAAACAGAATGTACGTTTGTCTCCACATGTGCACCAAGAGGCATGTACCACAACTATTCACTGCAGCTCTTCTTTCACAGTAGGAAACTAGAGTAAATCCAAACCATGTACAACAGAAGGAATATAGAAGCTCTGGTACAATACTATGTATCAGTGAAAATGAATGGACTAAAGCAATAACATGGATGACTTTTAGGACTAGAATATTCATTTTAAAATGCAAGTCAGGCCAGGCATGGTAGTGCATGCCTGTAATCCCAGCACTCGGGAGGATGAGGCAGGAGGATTGTTGCAAGTCTTGACCCACCTGGGCTACAAAGTGAGCTCAAGGCCAGCCTGAACTGCATAGTGAGACCCTGTCTCAAAAAGACCAAAAAAATTAAAACAAAATAAAATGCAAGTCAGAAAAATATATATTTGTTTATGTAAAGTACAAAACCATAGAAAAATCAAAAAATTTGAAGCTAAACCACAGAGAAGGGACTAATGAGCACAAAATTCATGGTAGAAGCTGCTTCAGATAAAGGATGGCGAGCTCTCAGAATTACTCCTAAACTAAGCAGTGGCTGTGTCTGTCTGTTTACTGGTTCATAGTTCTTTAATATACACCTTAGAAACATTATTTTGTAATCACTAATTAATAAAAAACAGCTCTATGAGTAGACCAGAAGAGCCCGATAAGCTACCAGAAGACACCAGAGAGCAGAGGCGCCATGAGCTCAGCGTGTATCTTCCAGTAGCTTTTCATGGGGGGGGGGTATTTTTAGCGATATTTTGGCAAAGAATCTAAAACACTGATTAATCTAAATAAACTACGGTAGAGGTTGAGGAATTAGCTTAGTGGTAAAATGCTTGCCTAGAAACCTGGAAGCCCTTGGGTTCAGTCCTCACCACCAAAAACTAAAACCCATCTAAAAAACAAAAAATCCATAAACTATGTGAAGTAGTACTCCTCCAATTCTGAATTAAAGAAAAACTTGATAAAAAAATTCTGTATTAAACAAATAATTTACAGTAAATGCTTCAGTCTCTTTTTCACCATTTAGTGATTTAAAAAGAAAATATGTGCTGACATTTCAGCAAAAGAAAAAAGATGCAAGAAGAAACCTTTGGATTTTGAGGCCATTTAGCTAAAAAAGCAGAGCCAACTTTCTTAACATAATGTTCATACCAATTACTTGGCAGTCTTCTTACTAAAATGCAGAGGCCAGCTGGAGTCTGGAGTGGGGCCTTGGAGTCAACACTTATAACAAGATCCCAAATACCTCTAATGTTGTGCTGTATGAACCTCACTGAAATAGAGACATGATGAAGACATCTTCTCTAGAGATGTTTAAAAATACTAATATGGGTGTATCTAATGCGAGTAACTGTGTTTTACTAGCCAAGGTAGAAAAAGGATTGATGATGTCTTTCCTACACTAAACAAACGTTATACAGCACAACTGTCACCACAAAAATCAGAGCACTCAACTAGGTCTTCACAAAGAAAAGATGTTTTTTGGAAAACATAAAGACTAAAAACTTAACTACAGGCAAAACTTATCTAGGAAGACTATTAGCACTTTCCTTATGGACAGATGGATGGATTGCTTTCCCAGTAGTCCAGCAGAAAGAACCAAGGCACCCGTAATACACAGAACATTAAATAAAGCCCAATAAAAACAAAGATATTGGTCAGGACCCAATATAATTAAAGGAGCATCACATCACTCTATATAAAATAAATAAAAAAACATTTAAAATTTGAACTTTAAGATTATCTCTAAAAATATACTCTTAGCCCAGCAGAGTGGCACACCCACCTGCTCAGGAGGAAGAGGCATAAGGATCACTTGAGACCAGTAGCTCAAGACCATCCTGGGTAACACAATGAGATCCCATCTCAAAATATTAAGTAAAAATGTAACAAATATACTCAAAATGAAAAGCTTAAAACTATTTTAATAAAAACCACATCTGATGATTTCTATTCATCATATCCATCTAGGTTTATTAGTAGTAAAATAAGATTCCATCTCAAAATAGTGTTTTTCACAGGGAAAGTCATACTTTCATACAAGACAAAGTAATCCACTTTTTCCAGGAAGCTCTACCAATACTAGACCTCTGCTCAAGTGCAGAGTGAGGTCTCACTTGCTCCCGTAACATTACAAACAGTGCTTACTAGTCTCACCCAAGAGACCCTCCTCACAGAAGGCCTCGAAGTGCAAGGCAAGGAAGAGATGCAGTTCCTTTGCCGTTCAGTATTTCTCCTCGTCTCAGATGGAGACTTTGGTTATCCCGGAAATGGCTGAGTTACAAAGAGCTTAAGGGAATGAAGTTCTGCACCTGGTTAACTCAGAACTAAACTTGTGACATCAGCATAGGGTATTCCTCACAACACAGTAAATCCAAAATATCTGGATAATCCATGCAAACATTACTCAGAAAAATCTTTATGCGACATAATTTTATATAACTAGAACAATAAAGTCTAAGTCCCAAAAAATTCCCTATTTTAACAGCCCTCTATTAGAGCAATTTAAAACACGCATATTTACCACACAATTTACATACAGTTCTATTCTGCACTAAGTGAGATTGATTAGAGATTTTAAAAATAAAATAAGAACAGGCATGCCCTTGGCTTTGAAAGGCTGACCTTCCCTTCTAGTTAATGGCGAAATTTCCTTTTTCATCTACACAGTTTAGAACTTGGATGACATCTGCAATATATTCCATTTCCCATGCTACACTAAGTGAAATAAAAATGGCATTTTGAAAGGCATTTTCTATGTACTACCAGAGTTAAACAGGTAACACTGAGAACCACTTCAGATACAAACCAGAGGCCTTGGTGGTTTCCTTCATCAAATCTCTCCTCTGCCACACCTGTATAACATACGTATTCAAAAAACACATATAAACATACATAAACATAGTAACTCATAATTCTAGTCAGGCCTGGAGACTTGAGGAACTGAATCAACAGCAGTTTGAATACCAATTTATCATCAATTATGACATTCACTTAACTAATAATCTTTAAAACACAAATATAATATCTAATTGTATTTAAGTCACAGAAAAAGCAAATGAAAAAAGCAAAAAAAGGGTTTATCACCCATCAAAAACATAAACCCCTTTTAAAACAACCTAATAAATGCTAAAATGTTTATAAATCTTCTCAAAGACCTAAGAACTAAAACGTACCCATCATTTAATTTTCTAAAACTTTCCTATATGAAAATTTATTTTCTTAATATTGAGATACTGTAATGTCACAGCTATAAAGGTTTAATTAATAAACATCAACTTTCCACAAATGAAACCAATGCACAACCGGGTTGTGGTTAGATTATGAGTGACCCACAAAAACGCTGCGACTCCCACACTTCACGCACCACGGCCTCCACACCCCGCGCCGGCCAGCAGCCCCTCCCTAAGGCTCGGGTCCCTCGTCAGAAATCAACCTCGTCCGCATCTGCAGCCCGGCTCCCCCGGCCTGCATCAGCACTGCAGGGCGCCCCTCCGAGCACGCACGGCCAACAGGCTGGGCAGGAGGGGTCACCCTGACCGGGATGACTCTCCCCTCACGCCCCAGGGGCCGGGTCCTCCCGACGCCACATCCAGCTGCAGCAGCAGGACCAGTGAGAAGACGCTCCGGGCGCGGCCAAGGGCAGCCCCGGGCCTGGGTGGGGCCGGGAGGGGGCCGCAGGCGCCGAGTGGCCGTGCCAAGCCCCGCCAGCGAGCACCAGGGGAGGCTGCGAGACTGCTGCATTGTGCTGCATCACGGCGAGGGCGGCGCGAGCCATCCTTCTTGCCCAAAACGCACCCCCCCGCCCAAACACACCCCGCCGGGCCCCTTTTCTCCCCCGTTGGAGCACCCCACCCGCCCTGGCCGCACTCACTATCTGCTCTGGGGTTTGACTGGAAAAATAAAGGACAAGGGTTCGCGTACTAATGCCCCCAACTGACGGCAGCACTAGGCACCTCTCCTATCACAAAAACAAAAGGAAGGCCCCCGCGGGACTGGGCCGCGCGGACGCGGAAGGGTGGAGACGCGCGCCGCAGCCCACCTCCCCCAGGTAGGCCCGGAGGGGCCCCGCGCGGGAACGAACCTGTTGAGAGAGCTGCAGGAGCTGGGGGCGCGCGTCCCGCCCAGCCCGGGGAGAGGGGCGGCGGGGCGGCGGGGCGGGGGCGGCGAGCGCGAAACGGGGCGGAACGGAGGCGCGGGCCGCCGCCTCCGGCTCAGCTGCGGCGCAGCGCGGCCCGGACCACGCCTGGCCGCATCCCCGGCACCGTTACGCGCACCACCCGGCCTGTCACCGCCGCCCCGGCGTCCCCACCCGGCCAGGGGAGGGTACCCGAAAATATCCCCCTGCCGCCCATGCGCACCCACCTCCGCGCCAGGGGCCGCGGCGCCCAGCGCGAGCGAGGAGGAGCCGGGGACCGCCCCGCATCACCTCACGCCTCACGCGCGCTGGAGACCCGGCTCCCGCGCCGCCCCGCCCCGCCCGGCCCGGCTCTGCAGCCTCCCCGCCCCCACGCGCTCCGCGGGCGCCGGACAGCTGCGGGCAGCAGTGTCCTCGGCCCGGGCCCGCGCCCCTCCTCCCGCCCGCCCGCCCGCCCGGCGCCGCCGCCGCCGCCGCCGCCGCGGAGCCTGCCCGGGGGCAGCCCCAGGCAGTTGGCACCTTCGGGCCGCGGGCCCTGCCTACCTCCAGGGATAGGGTGGGGGCGCCGGGGTCCCGTCCTCCTCCCGCTCCTCGGCGGCCGGGCGGGTGGGCCGGGAGGTGACTCCGCGGGGCTGTCCGCGGCTGGGGCCGGGGCTCACAGGACGGGACCGGTGGGCGCTGCTGCGCGGGGCCGCGCGCTAGCTCCGGCGGGAGAGGCGGCCGAGGGAGGGACTGGAGGAATCCGCAGCCTGCACGGCAACAGCTGCACTGATTCCGGGGGCTGGGCGGGCGCGGGGGGCGGGGGAGGAGGGGAGGAGAAAGCGCAGGGACGGGGCGAGGGCGGGGAGAGCGCGCGGCGCGGCTGCGGGCGCGCGCACACGCACACGCGCCCTCCCGCGCGCCCCCTCGCCCCTGCGCCCGCCGCCGCCGCCGCCGGGCGCGGCCGGAGCGCGAACCCCGTCGCGCGTCCTCGCTCTCCAGAGCCGCGCTCTCCCGGACCTCGTCCCTGCGGCGGACGCCGGCCCGGGCGGGCTGGGACCGTGCTGCCGCGATCTGAGCGGGGCAGTGGGGCTTTGTCCGCACAGCCGGTGGGAGCCCATTTCACGTGTAATTGAAGGCTAATTCGATTACCGCCATGGAAAAGGGTAGCCTAATTTCTCCGTGACTTGTGCGCCCTCTTTTCACCCGCGGCGGTTGCGTGCGGACAGTGTGCAGGCCGACTGGGGAGCGTCCTTCGCGGAGGTGGTTCTAGGTGTGGGCGAGGAAGCCCCGCAGGTTTCGCCCGGCTCGGAGGACGGCGACCTCTACGCGGCAAAGCTGAAGGGGCGGTCAGGGTCGTGTCTCGGGGGTCATATTCTCCTTTCTGAATGCTTTCTCACGCTTTCCTTCTGGCAACAGACCCTCCCAGCGGTTTATCCAATTCCTGCCGCTCTAGCCTAAAGCACGGGCTCAACTTTAACCTGAGGCCCGCTGCGCCGCCCTACTCACTAGGGTGGGGTTCTTCCCACTCTGGAGCACCCCAGAAAGCTTGGGAACTTACGCTCTCCCCTCTCCCCATTCTTTGGAAACGACGCTGG
The DNA here is from genome assembly GCA_004027595.1 of Dinomys branickii. Taxonomy (NCBI): domain Eukaryota; kingdom Metazoa; phylum Chordata; class Mammalia; order Rodentia; family Dinomyidae; genus Dinomys; species Dinomys branickii. Next base: position 131,598 of record PVLD010002090.1, read on the forward strand.
ACGTTTCCTCAAACTTTTGTAGAGTGCTAGTGCCCCTTCCCCACCAGCTGCACTACCTCTGCGGCCCCCAGGCTGTGTAGAAGTTCTGGAACTAACACTACGAGGAAGGAAAGAAGGTGATTCACTATAAGCACGAATAGAAACATCTTTAGAAAATAGACTGGAGAAACTGACTTTGCTTGCCCTGTGAGGTAGCCCACGCAGCACTGGGGGCTTTGAGAAGGAAGGGACCCTTCTTGATTAGAAAAATCTCCGGGACTTCTCCTCTATGGATCTGATGCCCTGAATACAGAATAGAAACTCAGGATAGTTAAATATCTTGAATCATGCCTGTGTATCATATCTACAGAACCGGGCCTATATATTTTGGTATTTCTTAAACGGACGTTGTATAATAAAATTGACGCAGTGAACCGAGAATGATTCTTTTGGTCCTTCGTCATCAGTTTGTGTGTTTGGACTAACATGTACTTTTGATGTATGGAAAAACATTGCAGAAGACAATATTAATCTCACAAGGTTGATCAACATAAGCCATAAGGGCAGAATTCTTTGTTCGCTGTATAGCAGGCACTTAGGAAGTACTCAAAAAGTATTTGTTGAATGGAATTGAGCAGAATCAACACGGAAGCTGCTGCCCTCCTTGGATGATAAAGGAAACTCCCTAAGAATGAAAGTTGTTTCCCTTTCGCCGGTTCATTTTTTGTCATGCTCCCCAGCACAGCTCCACCCATAACGTTAGTAGAGAACCAGAGAAGACGACAGTAATAGGAAATGCCTTGTTCAAACTTCTCCCATGCTATTCTGAAATGATGACTCCTAAAATGCTTCCTTTATCACTGATAATAGTACTTAAATCTTCATTTTAAGGATGACTCACCTCCCAGTCCCCATTCCACTCCCACTTAAATTTTTGAAACTTCTTCCAAAAGGCTCGGCCACCCACAACCTTAGTGTTTTCCTCTAACACTAGTTATTATTCCCAAAGATGTGAAAAGCAAGGATTCGTGGTTTCACCCTAAATATCTGTGTCACAATTTCAAATTTTTATCATTTGGTGGAAAAAAATCAACCAGGGGAGCCTAGGGTAGCAATGATAAAAAAAAGAATTCAAAGAAATTAGTCTAAATCAGGAGAGATTATTGGAGAAGACATCCCTGTGAAAATAAAATTTAGAAACCATTTCGAGCTTTAGTTAGTGGTGATGGCAACTCAAAATTATTCCCAAATTGCTCGAAGGAAATTTTGTGAAGTTTATCTTCTCATCAGAATTAATATTGACTTAAAGGAAGCTAGAGGTCAATATATTGGTAACTATTTTTAAATCCCTCTGATAATACGTGACTTTTTCTTCCATAGAAGTAGTACTTTGTTATAAAGTTTTAGCAGATATAAATTATATATAGTAAGGGTAGACTAAAACAATAGCTCTAACACACAATCCCCAAATCTCACTATAACATTCAGTTCCCCAAATAAGCAACGGTCAGTGTATTGCTTTATGATAGCAGCCGAGGTTCTGGTACTCTCTGGGAAAGCTCTTCCCTGTGTCAGCTCAGCATTCCGGAACACTTGCATGTTATGGTACCTCCACATCAACAAGTGCTTGCACAATCTCTGCTCTAAGGGAAGAGTACTAAAAACTGAGGGGCTTCCACCCTTGAATGAGACCCTGCTCCCTTTCCACATTTCATTTGCCAAAACGAATCTCATAGCTACCCCTGAAACCAGATCTTGGTAAACAGGATCATGGGCTACAACCTGTTTTATTTAGAAAAGAAAGATTTTCCTTATTGAATTAACATAATTACACTCTTTTATTATACTGAAAACAGCCTCAAACTTTAAAATCAGAAGATGTTGAACACGTGAATAAATTTTCTTAAGTTTTTTGAGGATTTATACGTATTAATTTTGTACTGGGAAATCTTAAACACATGTTTATTATAATCATGAATTCTTTTTAAGCACTAACAACACATTTACTGCTTTATATAATTATTAATTATTTTACTTAAGAAATACATGTCTTACACTGTTCTAGATTCTAAAACAGCAGTGAGCCAAACAATAAATCACTTATGAATCTTCTGTTCTTATAGGAGATCTAATGAATCATAAACAAGTAAAATGATAAATCTGAATATAAGATAAATCTAAATATACAGAAATAATATTTATGCAATGATCAGAATAAGTAGTCTCAGCTTTCTATTAGGGAATCTTCGAATTTTCTCTGATTTTTAGGTGTGGTGGCGCCCGCCTATAACCCCAGAACTCGAAAGGCGGAGGCAGGGGCATCATTGCAAGTTGGAGACCAGCCCGGGCTACAAAGTGAGCTTGAGGCCAGCCTGAACTGCAGAGTGAGACCCCGTCTCAAAAAGATTACCAAAAACCCACAAATTTTCTCTGGTAATAATGATAACGATCGTAAGGAGCAACTAGTAAGTGCTTCCTATTCTTAAAAGTACTTTAACAAGGACCTATTATCCAAAGCATGAAAAATTCTTACAACCCAATAACAAAACGTCTGATTCAAAAGTGGGCAAGAACCTGAATAATTTTTTCTTTAAAGAAGATATACAAATGTTCAATAAGCACATGAAAATTTGCTCAGCATCTAACTTAGGGAAATGCAAATCAAAACAATGGGACACTGCCTGATGCCCATTCGAGTAGCTTTTCTTTTAAAGGACAAGAATGAGTATTGGTGAGCATGTGGAGAAATTGGAAGCCTCATACATTGCTGACGGGAATGTAAAATGGCGAGCTGCTGGGGGAAAGTCAGGGGTCCGTAAAGACGTTAAACATGGAATTACTATATAACCCAGCAGTTCCATTGCTAGGTGTACGTCCCAAAGAATTAAAAACAGTCAAGGAAATGCTTGTATACTTATGTTCTTAGTCGCCCTTTTCACAGAAGTCAAAAGGTAGAAAAACAAAATGTCCATCAGTGGATGCGAAATGAGATACATTAGAATGCTGTTCAGCCGTACAAAAGAATGAAGTACTGATGCATACAATGTCAGTGAACCTTGAAAACATTATATTAAGTGAAAGAAGCCACATACAAACAATCGTGTATTGCATCTTTTTATATTTTTGGTAGTACTGGGAATCAAACCTAGAACCTCAAGCATGCTAGGCAAGCACTCTACCACTGAGCTACATCCCCCCATCCTTGTAAAATTTTATCTTATGAGGGGCTCTTGCTAAGTTGCCCAAAGCTGTCTTCAAACTTGGGATCCTCCCACCTTAGTCTCCCAAGTAGCCGGGATTTCAGACGTGTAACACTGTACCAGCTGTATGATTTCCTTTATATGACTGCCCAGAGTGGGTAAATTCATAGAGAGACAAAGCAAACTGGTGCATGCCAGGGACTAGAACAGGTGGAAAATCAAACGCAGAGCGCTGCTTGCCCAGTATGGGCTTTATTTTGAGGGGATGAAAATGTTTTGTATCTAGTTAAAGTGGGTGATTTTACAACATAGTGAATATATAAAGTGTCATTGAACATGCTTTTTTTTTGAGACAGGGCCTTGCCATTCAATTCAGGATGGCCTTGAACTCACTATGTAGTTTAGGCTGACCTTGATCTCCCAGCAATCCTCTTCCTTCAGCCTCGAGAGTTCTGGGATTACAGGTATAGCACCACCATGCCCAGCTGAATGTTCATTTTAAAAATATATTTTTTCCCAAATACAAAGGGGGTCAAGAGATGGAGGAAAGGGGAAGATTTAAAAAATATTAAGATGTGTTACATACATGTACCACCTCCCCATGACTAATGTAATCATTACGTCTGCAAACATTACTAATAAAAATAAATTACACAGAATAAATGTTCTATGCATGCCATTTTTTATTTTTTAGTGTATTTCAAAAGTAAAAATCACTTTATTTGTTCCTCATTTAAACATCATTTTTCAATAACACACAAAGATCACATCAGGTAGATGGGCTTCTGCACATTCTTTAAACTTTTCCTACATGCTTCTCTTGAGAAAAGTTTATGACAATCTCTCAGGTATGAGCTAACCTATTCCACCTCCATGTTTTCAGGAATCTTGATTCTAATTATTTCTCCACAGAAAAATAAGAGTGATTGAGTCTTTACTGTTGGAGCCAAACTAAAACAATTTTTTAAAGTTTTTAGGATCCCCCCTTGGCAAGTAGCGGCTAATAACAAGGGAGGGAAAAGCTCAGAGTGCAAAGAGGCTCCATACTACAACAGGCATTTTTTCTTTACATGCTCAACCTATGCTATCCACATGTGGATACTGGGCACTTGAAATGTGGCCACCATGACAGGAACTCAGCTTTTAATTTTACTTAATTGAAATTGGAAACTTGATTCAGTTATTGGAAAACTCTTAAGTTTGTAATAATTTCAGCTTCCAATCTGCTTGTTTTAACTGGAAGTTTTCTGAAATCTATCTACATACTAAATTTCAGAGACAGTTTTTAAAAAGAGTGCAAAATATGTCAATATTTTCTTTTTATTTTTCTGGTACATTTGCAATTCATGAAGTTTGTATTCATCATAGGGAACAGGTGCATGTACATAACACAGCTTAGTTCGTTTTTAATCTCCTTCACCTTTCAACCCACCTCCCTGCCTCCATCTTTAAATCGCTTTTCCCCATTTTCATTTTGATTGTTATTCTTAGCTCATGTTTGTGACGTATAATATTTACATTCATTGTGGGTATTTAGTAGCTATACATGACACCTTAGACGTTTTTCCCCTTCATTTTTAAAAATACTTTTATTTACACATGTTATCTTGAATATAATAGGAAAAATAAAACATAGTTTTAAAAATTAATTTGACCTTTTTATTTTTTAAAATGTGACTATTGAAAAAACTATAAATTACGTATGTGACTTACATTATATTTCTCTTGAAAAATGCTGTTTCAGACATTGTCTATGAGGTCTTCGGTAATTAGAATCCTCAGTGGTTTTATTTAGGTTCAGAAAGTTGAAGAAAGGCAGGTACAATTTGCAATATGCCAAAAAGCAAGAACTCTAAAGTGAAGTCAAGTTTCCAACTCACAGGCCTTAGTAGCTGTGGGTGGTAGCTCATGATGGTTTCCTGGGTACAGAAGGCGTAAACATTTTCATAACTGGTATTATTTTTTCAGAAGCTCAAAGATGATCTTGTCAATGACAGAATGACACCACCTTAAGAGCAACCCCTTCTCTTCCCCTTCTTTCTCCCAGTTTGACATAGTTTCCTGGCCAATAGGAAGGATTCCAAGAGTGTACTAGATTCATGCCTAGAATTCATTCAAGAAATTGCAGAAATTCATAGGATAATTAATGAAAGACAGAAAAATGTCACTTCCCCACAGAGCAGAGAAGTCTAACAGCCGGCTTGTTTGAAGAGAAACTCCTCTGTCTGACCAAGTCCTTGGTCACTTTGCCCTCTTAATCATACTCCTGGTGTTGGAGTGACATCATTTCCTGTCCTGTCCCCTTAGATATATGAGCATAGCATGAAAGGGTTGTCTTGCTTCCAGAAGATAACAGGGATGGACCAAAACAAAACACAAACAAACACACAAAACACAAACTAGGACTATCAGAACATTTGCCAGCAAGATGGACACATTTTTTCCTTGCTTGATTCTCATGGTTTGTAGGTTGGTTTCTTCTCTTGGGTTCTTTTACACATGAGGGAGGAAGGATTATCTGAACATCTGTCATGAAGGTATTGGGATTCTTTCCTTGCTTGCTTTCCTTTCTTGAGGTCTTTTACACATGGGTTACAGCAAACAAGAGTTCGATTTTAATGAAAACCTTTTCATTTAAGAATGAAATCCGGGCTCTTAAAAAAGTACAAAAAATGAGGACTTTGTGTGCATGTGTGTGTTTGTGTGTGTCTTTTTGAGACGGTCTTGCTATGCAGTTCAGGATGGCCTTGACCTCACTTTGTAGCTGAGGTTGGTCTCGAACTCACAATGATCCTGGGATTACGGGCATGTGCCACTATACCCAACAATGAGGACATTTTAAAAATTTGCTAAATTTCCATTAATAAGCATTTCTACTAAAAAGAAAATGAGATGCAAAGTATAATAATCTTTGTTTTTGTTGTTTGAACATTATTATTTTACCACATATATAGGTATGCTGCTAAATATGTACTCATTTAATCCTCACAGCTAATCTATGTGATATGTACTATTATCCTTTTATTGATAAGAAATGTGAGGAACAAGAGATTGGGTCATATACTTGAGGTCTACAGCTAGAAAGTGAGGAAAAAATAATCTCAAAGCAGGTCCATCTGACATTAAAGCAGTTTTCAAAAGTTTGAAAATGAAAATAAAGTCTTACTGTTTCACTTACTAACTTTCAACATAAACATTGTTACTCAAAATATGTGGTCAAAGACTTGTTTTAATTGACAAGAGTTTTCATAAAAATTTCTTTAAATGAAGACTGTAAAGATGTCATCTGGATTTGTAAAGGTTTTAAGCTCCTGGATTCTTATGCACTTAACATTTCAAACAACCCAACTTGAAAGTCATCTGTTCCTTGGTAAGTGCTGCCAACATGGAATAAGAAAAAGAAAATGCTTTAATCAGAAAATTCCTCTTGTGTTTGGCGAACAGAGCAGTATTGTTATTTGTTTTCTGAAGTGGACAGGAGATGGAGTGGTGGTGGGGGTGTTTGTTTTTATGGGGTCTGCTTTGAAGAGTTCTTCTGAAGCCTTCCCAGGAGTGGCCAGACAGGAGTGCTGGGTTTAATGCAACACATGCAGGGTAAGTATGGGTCTGCCTCAGCTGCAAGTCATTTATGCTCTCAGGGTGCTCTCCAAAGAAGACCTGGGACCACGGCAAGCTGAGAAAATCATACACTGGATGTTAAATAGTTAGGGACTCTGTAGTAGGAACAAAAATATTTATAGTTCCAATTTTTTTATGGGCTAAAAGAACTTGAGAAGAACCTGGGATTTTATCCATGAGTAAAGATTTATAGTATCTGAGATACAGATTCTACTGGAATGTCTAGGAAAGTTATTCAAATGCATTATCTGAATTGTTTCTTAGCTACCAGTATAAGCTGTACCAATTTTAACCATCCTTAAGAGAGGAATGAAAGTCTCTTCCAGTTGTTACTCTTTTCTCCAAGAGACTTCAGAATTTGCTAGGCTGCCATTTCCCTCTATGTCATCTGAATTCTAGATCCTCTGAGAAGAACAAGGTGTTTGTGCTGCTGCGCCTGGTGTCTCACAGGATTACCGTGCACATCAGGTTCATGTACATCGAATGAGTGGTGGCCTCTGATTTCTAAACTAGTGGAATCAGATGGCATGATTTGGAGGATCAGTGTCGCTGACCTGAGAAGACAATTCCGGGAATACCTTAACTGCCAAAGTTTCATTTTACTAATGACAGTTTACCAGAGAGATCTGTACCCTAGTACAAAACTGCAGCAATAAATTAGTAAATCATTCCTTAGTTCTTCTCTAGCCTCACTAAAAACTGAAAATCAACAAGGAAAACATCTGTTTTGTTAAAAATACTCATTATCACAGTCAGACATTTGTCTTCTAGATTTTCCTATTAACAGGCAATATGTTCTTGTTTTATTAATTTTATTGGTACAACTTATGTATATATAAAATGATCATTTCATAGGGAATTTATACCTGTATATTGGGTTAATAATATCCCTTAATTATTGTGGACTGATCAGGGCCACAATCTCCCAAATGAGTATATGGTGAAGGCGAAATAAAAAGAGGTGAAAAGGATGTCTGTCTGTTAATATGTTTTCCTTCTTTTATTTTTAAAATAAATTTAAAAAGAAAGAAGTGAATGGAATGATTTCAGGGCTCCAGGAGGATCAAAGCTCTCACACAGAATTCAAGATTCTCTTAAGGCTAAGACGAAGACTTCTCTGGGTGGCCTATATTTATTTGGTTATCAGAAGAAGGGAGGGGAGTACTCAAGAAGAGTGGAACCACTCAAGGATTTCTCCAAGTAAGGTATTAAATTAATCCTTAATAAAGATTAATCCAATCCACCCAGAGTGGGGTGCCTGAGGCTATAGTTGAGGTCAGATTCCAGTTGTCCTTGGTTGTGATCTTGTCTTACCCTGTGAGGATTTCCAGCTTTATCGCCACTAGAGGTTTTAGTAAGGGTTAGAGACTCACAGAGGTTCATTTACTATGAGTCTACCACCCATTTCCAGACAAGGAGCCCAGGCCTTGGACAGACTCACAAGTAAACATGGAAAATCAATTGGTTAATTTAAGTCCTGAACAGGGCTGCTTCATAGTGGTGTCCGTCATCTGTATACAGTATGTTTTGATAAAACTAAATGATATAAAAAGGTATATATGCACACTCATTTTACTCCCTCCCTGCCCCATTCACATCATCTCCTGTCCCTATTTGCTCTAGCTAACCATGGCTTTCTGTTTAAATTAACCATGTTTTAAATTTTTATGAACTACTCTTCCACAGTACCTGGCCAGTGTTTCTTCAAGTATATGTAAGCAAAGCTAAACATTCTTATTATTTCTTGCCATTTCTTTGTAAAAGTTTTATTTTAAAGAGAATAAAAGGAAAAAGAACAGTAGCAGAATACCAACAACATAGACAAGAACAAAACAAAGCGAAAACAATAAAAATGATACAGGGTTTTAGAACAAAATGATAGGAATTAGCAGTGGTGGTTATATTACGTATTATCTTCAGTGACATTGCTCAGATTACCACACGTAAGAATGCAAGATTGATCAAACCATTAAAGAGAATAAAACATAAAAACAAAAAAAATTAGAAACAATACAGAGTTTCACTAGACAGGATTGTAGGAATTCACCAGTGGTTGTTGTATCGCATATTGTTGTCTCCAAATTAGTTGTTCAGATTACCAGATATAAGCATGCAAAATTGGTCAAAAAGAAAAAAAGTTAGGCATTAACTGTTCCTTTCAATAAAGCATTAGACATCCTCAGTATAGTTATCCTATTTATCTGTGTATCTATGTATCTATCTATTCCCTTCATTCTTTCTTTCTTTTTCTCCTTTCTCTAATCCCAGTTGTTCCTTCCTTTGAGCAATTTCTTTACCTTTCATAATATCGATTGTACCTACTGGGTTTTATTTACTTTTTGAGGTTCTTATACTAGGGAGACAATACAATGTTTACACATGTGGGTCCAGTTTATTTCACTATGACTATGGTCTCTAGTTACATCCATTTGCCTATAAAAGCCTCGAGTTTATCTTTTTATAGCTGAGTAATACTCTATTATATTAAAATATTGCATCTTTTTTATCCACTCCTCAGTTGATGGGCATTTGGGTTGTTTCCAATATTTAGCTATGACAAATTGTGTTGTGATAAACACTGGTGCACATATATCACTGTGATGTGATGTTTTTAATTCTTCTGGGAAAATACCCAGAAGGGGACTAGCTGGATTAAATGGGTCTTCTAATCCTAGTTTTATGAGGAATTTCCAGACTGATTTCCACAGTGGTTGCAACAGTCTACACTCCTACCAGCAGTGGCGTAGGGTTCATTTTTTTCCCACAGCCCTTCCAGCATTTCTTACTGGTCGACATCTTAATGATAGCCATTCTTTCTGGGGTAAGATGGAATCTCAGTGTTGTTTTAATTTGCATTTCTTGAATGACCAGTGATGTTGAACATTTTTCATATACATATTCGCCATTTGTATTTCTTCATCTGAGAAGTGTGTATACATCTCAGCTGCCCATTTTTGGATTGGGTCTTTGAATTTGGGGGTCCTGATTTTTTTAGTTCTTTATATGTTCTAGATAGAAGTTCTTTGTCTGAGGGGCAGTTAGCTAAAATTTTTTCCCAGTTCACTGGTTTTCTTTTTACTCTGTTGGTGATTCTTTTGATATGCAAAAACTTTCCAGTAGGATAAGATCCCAGTTGTTGATTCTTTGAAGTGTTTCCTGTGCAGTTTGGTTTTTGTTCATGAACTCTCTGCCTACTCTTATGTCTTCAAGATTTTTACCTACTTTCTCTTCCAGTAGATTTAGTGTTTCTGTTTTAATAGTTAGATCTTTGATCCACTTTTACTTTAGTTTAGTACATGGTGATAGACATGGGTCTAGTTTTAGTCTTTGGTATGTGGAAAGCCAGTTTTTCCAGCACCACTTAAAGAAGCTATCTCTCCTCCAGTGAACATGTTTGGCCCCTTTGTCAAAGATAAGGTGGCTAAGTGTGTTTGTAGTTGTGTAGGCATCTTCTAATTGGTTCCATTGATCTTTAGGTCTGTTTTGGGGTTTTTGTTTTTTTTTTGCCAGCACCATGCTGATTTTATCACAGTAGCTTTGTAGTATAATTTCAAGTCAGGCATTGTGATGCCTCCTGCCTTTCCTTTTTTGCCCAGGATTGCTTTTGCTATCCTAGGCCTCTTTAGTTCTAGATGAATTTTAGGAATGTTTTCTCTAGATCTGTGAGGTATACTAATGGTATTTCAATTGGGATTGCATTGGATCTGTACAGCAATTTTGGGAGTACGGCCATTTTCACAATGTTGGTTCTTCCTATCCACAAGCAAGGAATATCTTTCCATTTTCTGAAATCTTCTTCAATTGCTTCTTCAGAGTACTATAATTTTCATTGTATTGACCTTTTACTTCCTTTGTTAGATTGATTCCTAAGTATTGCTTCTTTCTATATGCTATTGGAAAGATATGGTTTCCCTAATTTCTCTCTTAGTCTGTTTGTTGCTTGTGTACAGGAATGCTATTGATTTTTGTGTGTTGACTTTATATCCAGCTATACTACTGAATTTGGTTACTATATCTATAAGCCTTTTGGTGGAGTTTTTGGAGTCTTCCATGTAGAGTATCATGTCATCTGCAAGTAATGATAATTTCACCTCTTCCTTTTCTATCCTTATTCCTTTTATTTCTCTTGTCTAATTGCTGTGGCTAATATTTCCACAACTATATTGAAAAATAGGAGTGGTGATGGTGGACTTCCTTGTCTTGTTCCTGATTTTAAAGTGAAAGCTTCCAATTTTTGTCCATTTAGTATGATGTTAGCCATTGGTTTGTCAGAGATGGCTTTGATCAAATTGAGGTAAAGACCATCTCTTACTATTTTCTGTGGGTTTTTTAACATGAGTGTGGGACTTTATCAAAAGCTTTTTCTGTATCAATTGAGATGATAATGTGATTTTTGTCTCTGGTTCTGTTGATATGGTGTATTACATTAATTGATTTGCATATATTGAACCATCCCTGCATTCCTGGAATGACTCCCACTGGTCGTGGTGTATAATCCTCTTGTCAATTCGTTGCATTCTGTTTGCTGGTATTTTATTGAGAATTTTTGCATCTATATTCATTAGGGAGATTGGCCTGAAGTTCTCTTTTTTGGTTGTGCCTTTCTCTGGTTTTGGTATCAGGGTAATACTTGCCTTCAGGAATTAGGGAGAATTCCTTCCCTTTCAATTTCTTTAAAGAGTTTGAGAAGAATTGACATTAAATCTCTAAATCTCTTGTAGAATTCAGCAGTGAATCTATCAGGACCTGGACTTTTCTTTGTGGGTAAGTTTTTTTTTACCACATTTTCAATTTCACTTGCTGATATTGAGTTATCAGGATTTTTATACCTTCTTCATTCAGCTTTGATGATTCACATGAATCTAGGAATCAGTCTATTTCCTCTGTGTTTTCCATCCTATGAGAGTAAAGATTTCTGAAGTAGGTTTTGATGATCTTCTCAATTTCTACAGGATCTGTAGTGATTTCATCCTTTTCATTGCATATTGCATGAATTTCAGTTTTTCTTTCATTTTTTTGATAAGGTTGGCTAGGGTTTATCAATTTTATTTATTCTTTCAAAGAACCAATTCTTTGATTCATTAATTCTTTGTATTGTTTTCTTGGTCTCCATTGTGTTGATTTCTGCTCTGATCTTTAAAATCTCCTGCCTTCTTTGGGCGTTGGGCTTGACTTGCTCTTCCTTTTTTAGAAGCTTGAGGTGTAGCATAAGATTGTTTATTTGTGCTCGTTCTGTTTTCCTGATGTGGGAATTCAGTGCTATAAATTTCCCTCTGAGGACTGCTTTCATTGCATCCCACAAGTTCCTATAAGTTATGTCTGCATTTTCATTTGACTGTACATATTGTTTAATTTCTTCTTTAAGTTCACCTGTGACTCGTTGATTGTTCAAGACGGTGTTATTTAATTTCTATGTGTTTATGAAGTTTTTGTGATTTCTTTTGTCATTAATTTCCAATTTCGTTGCACTATGGCCCAATAGTATGCATAGGATAATTTCAACTCCCTTGCATTACTTAAGCTTGTTCTATGTGCTAGTACATGGACTATTTTAGAGAACATCATGTGTGCAGCTGAGAAAAATGTGCATTCTGATGTTGTTGGGTGGAACACTCTACAAAGATCTACTAAGCCCACTTGTTCAGAAGTTTGATTTCGTTCTGTAATTTCTTTGCTGATTTTTTGTCTAGTTCATCTCTTTGTGACAATGGGGTGTCAAAGTCCCCTGTTATGATTGTGTTACTGCTTATTTTATTTTTTATGTCTGTTAAAATTTGTCTTATATAGTTGGGTGCTCCTGTACTTGGTGCATAGATATTTTTGATTGTTATCTCTTCCTCTTATAGTTTTCCCCTAACAAATATGTGGTGATGTTCTTTATCTGTTTTGATCATTCTTGGTTTAAAGTTCACATCATCTGCAAACAGAATAACTACACCTGCTTTTTTTCTGGATTCCTGTCACATGGAGTATTGTTTTCCACCCTTACATTTTCCGTCTATGAATTTCCTTTTTGAGTTAAATGCGTTTCTTGTATACAGCATATAGTTGGATTCTGTTTCTTGAACCACTCTGCCAGTCTTTATCTTTTGATTGCTGAATTGAGACTATTTACATTGAGCGTTATAACCGATATGTACTGGCTTATCTTTGTCATGTTATTTTCCTGCTGTTGGTTCCTCCTTTTCCCCTCTATTTAACTGCTTGCTCTACTTGGTGGTTCCTTTCTGTTGTTCTTGAAATTGTGGTAGTTTTTTTTTTTATCTTTTTCTAGACTATCTTTTTGTACTCTTTGTAGGGTTGATTTGGTCCTCATGAATTCCTTCAGTTATTCTTCATTCTGAAAATATTTTATTTTTCCATAATTTTGAATAATAATTTTGTAAGGTACATCAATCTGGGTTGGAAGTTTTCTTTCAGGACCTACTTCACTCCAAGCTCTTCTTGACTTGATGATTTATGTTGGGGAATCTGTCATGATTTTGCATGACTTTCCTTTATAGGTGATCTGTTTCTGTTTTCTAACAGCTTTTAATATTCTTTTCTTTTGCTGAATCTCTGGGATCTTAATTATCATATGTCTGGGTGTAGATTTATTTTGGCTACAGCTAATTAGAGTTCTATGTGCCTCCTTTACCGGTAGATTCTTTTTCCATGCTTAGGAAATTTTCTGGTAATACTTCTGCAATAGCCTTTTCATGTCACATGTTGACGCCTACTGTTTCGTTGACACCTATGAATCTTACATTGTTTTTGTGTGCATCACCTTGTAACTGTTGAAATTGTTATTTCTTGGTTCCTTATTATTTTTAAGAGATCCTTCCTTTCACAATCATTAGATGCAGTGCTGTCTTCAAGGTCTGAAATTCTACCTTCAGCTTCATTCAAGCGGTTTTGCCAGCTTTTGATGGAATTTTTAATTTCCTGCACATCTGTTTGACTCTCTTTCATGCTTTCTAATTTTTTCCTATATTGTTTAGTCAAGATTTCCAACATTTTTCTGTGCTTCTCTATTTTCTTTTCTATGTCTTCTTTCGCTGTGCTGAGCAATTCTTTCATTATTGTTGTCATTTCTTTTTTTACGCAAGAGATTATTTCTGATCTGATGTCTTCTATGGCCTGATGGAGTTGTTTCTTTATTTCACTTGCTATTTCATTTCAGAAATTTCAGGTGTATGACTTCTAAGCTCTTCTACATCAGTGTCTCCTGGACTTGTTCCGAGTGGGGTGGAGGTCTGAGATTGCATTTTGATCCTTCATTTTGTCATTTTTGAAGGTCTAGAAGTTCCCTGGAGTTCAGCCTCATTCCAGTGATGGTGTGGGAGTGGTGGGGCAAGGACCCAAAGTTCCCAGTACTCAGCATAACTCCCACAGTGGTGTGTGAAAGTGTGGTGTGGTTGCCAATACTCCTGAAGCTTTCTGGGGCTCAGTTGGTTCCCACACTGGTAGGGGATGGGTGGCTGCACAGTCAGTGAGGCTTCTGAAGCTGTCCGGGGCTCAGCTTGCCTCCCACATGGGGTTTCCAAAGCCATCTGGCATTTAGTCCCACTTCTGTGAGGATGTGAATGTTGGCAGGTCATGCTCACTGAGGTTCCCAAAGGTGTCTAGGGTTCAGCCCGGCTTCCAAAAGGGTGCAGGGGTGGCAGATTCTGATCACTGAGGCTCCAGGACCCAGCCCAGTTGCCACACTGGTTGAGGGGAGGTGAGGGTGCAGTCATCAAGGCTGCTGAAGCTGTCCAGGGTTCAGTTCAGCTCCTTTGAGGGTGCAGGGGGCTGGGCGTGACCACTGAGGCCCCTGAAGCTGTCCAGCATTGAGCATGGTTCCCAAGCCAGTGGCGGAGCACCAAGAGTGCAGGCACTTAGGCTGCTGAAGCTGTGTGAGTGTTCAGCTCAGCTCCCACAGGGTGTGGGGTGGGGGCTTCTCGATGTTTTTTGAGAGCTTATTTGGAGATCCTAGTAAAGGAGTGTATTTACTCATGCATCCTTGATTAAAGAACAGTCTTCTGTTGGAGGTTGTCCACTTTGACTAAGCACAGAGCTTTGGGAAGGACACATGTGGAACGGTGAGGAAGGAAGGTGCACCCCCCCAGCCAGGGAGATTAGCCAGATCAATCCTGGCAGTCAGTGAGGTGACAGACATCACAGCTGAAACATGCTCATATCTTCTGCTTCGTACACCTCAGGTAGCACCCTTCAAACGCTATTCCGCTCCTTGTTCTTTTTATTTAATACACTGTAGAGATGTCTCCCAGTCAGTACATGGTAAGTTCCATTATTCTTTTTAAAAAATACAGCAGCATAATATTCCATTATGTGCAATACATTCATTTGTTTGTGTTTTCAGGTTTTTTGCTTATGTAAAGAGTGCAACTGAGGGTTCGTGAACAGAGATTTCTGGGCTCAAGCTTTGTTCCTTCTAGTCACTGGAAATTCCACAGGCATTCGTGTGGCTGCCTAAGAAGTGTGTACTAGAGCCAGGCTTGGTGGTGCATTGCTGTTATCCCAGCACTTAGGAGGCTGAGGCAGGAGGACAGTCACGAGTTCGAGATCAGCCTGGGCTCCAAAGTAAGCTAAAGGCCAGCCAGAACCGCATAGCGAGACCCTGTATCAAAAAAGGCAAAAAAAAAAAAAAAAAAAAAGAAGTGTGTACTAGACCTACACAAAAGTAGAGATGGCCACAGAGCTGGTCATAAAACGCACTGTTTTAGAAAAGAAGAAACCAAAGTACCTGTGAAGTGACTTACTCAATATTATAGAGCAAGTACCCTTACACTGGATTAGATTGCCGGGGCCACCACTAGCTCTTCTGGTAATATAAAACCCATTAGATACGAAATAGAACATGATAAGAGACAGAAGAAAGCCATAAAGCCCCGAGGGGACACTTTCTAGGAGAAAGTCTGCAAAGGATTAGAGAAGGTAGCTTTTGAAATATATCTTGAAAGATGGGACACTGGGCATGGTGGCACATGCCTATAATCCCAGCACTTGGGAGGGCGAGGCAAAAGGATCCCCACGAGTTTGAGGCCAGCCTGGGCTACATAGTGAGTTCAAGGCCAGACTGTACTACAAAACCCAGGTTAGCCTCAAACTAGAGTGATGATCCTTCTGCCACAGTCTCCCAAGCACTGGGATCACAGCTGTATACCAGCATGCTTGTTTTTTCACTCTTTACAAACATATAACGCTAACCCACCGAAGGGTTACACAGAAGAAAAGTGACTGAAACTTCCCCATCTCAGAAGTGTGTTTGTCTTTTTGCATATGTGTATGCTATTTTATTGTTTTTGCTTTTTGGTAAAAAAAAAAAAAAATGGAAAAATCTGTTTGGGTTTCTAAAAAGAAACCACCAGGCGTCTATTTTGGTTCTTTCATATCCCAAGATAAAGATGTTGTGAATCAAAAACTATAGGCCACATTTGCCTAGCTGATGCTTATGAACTCAATTTCTAATTTGTTGGTAGTTTAGTATGTAACCCAATGTTGCTATCATATTGCTATAAAATAGAATCTGTCTAAAAGAGAATCTTCATCCTCATGAGATTAAAACTTACACGCATAGCATGCATGAAAAAGTAAAATCTTTGTCACTAAAAAGTTCTGCAAATCTTAATACTTTGGCTACAAATTCTGCCTATTATGGGACATTTTTGTGGGGAGTTGTTACTACATTTGATAATTTGGGTGGAGCTTCCATTTCAATTCCAGGAGTATTTTCAGAATTTGAATGCATTTGGGAAAATTATTGGAAAGACCAGAAATGAAGTTGGTGGATATTTTATTAAACCCTAAAACTACCTCATTACAGAGATGAGTGACCCTTACACATTCTTATTTAGAGAGTTAAAGTATGGACAAAGCACAGACACAAATCCAGACTCTAACAAAAACAGGTAGAAACACTTGTAGCAAGGTTATTCCTTAGTTTTTAAGATAGCGATCTCCAGATATGATAGAACATTGGGTGTTTTTCCCGAGAAATTTTTATACTGTTTTGCTGCTGTTGCTGCTAAAGCTTAATAGTGTATTATGACTGGCAGGTAGAATATACAGAATCATTATCAGTTTATCACCATTCTGGCCCTAGGTTTATAAGTGGAATCCCAGGGAAAAACACAAAAGAAATTTTTTCATTCATAATCTTTCTTAGGCCAAAATGAACAATACATAGTGATGTAAATACTAGTGAAACAGATTGAAAATAGAATGGTACAAGAGACTTGAGAATGATGCCAATTGAAAACAAAATGTAAATCTATATTAACAACTAAGTAAGTTAATTAACTACTTAACTATTAATATAATTAGCTATCAACAAAAATATCTTTTTCTTTGGGACACCATATAACATGCACAGAAGCCTTAGAGTGTTTCTCAAATATATGCAGTTAGGGTCTCCAACTTATGAATTATACCAGCCTTAGGAATCCGAGGAACTGAAATTCTGTGCAAGTCTGATGGCTTCCTAGGTTGTGGAGCTGGACAGGAATTTTGGGTTAAAGGAAACTTGAGATGGCCATTCTGAATTGTAACCCTGTTAGCTCAAGCAAATGACTTCATCTTTTGTCCTTGTTTCTTTATCTCTCAAATTCTATCCTAGATCTTTCAAAAGTTTGAGGCATTATGCATAGTAAATCAGGAACAAAACCAGGAGGGACTGAGGAGAAAGGGAAAGACAGGCAAGTACCTGGATGGGAACATTAAAAAACTTAGTATTAGCTTTTTTTGATGGTGTTTCATGTTCTTGACCATTTCTTACATGTGTATATATATATATATATATATGTGTGTGTGTGTGTGTGTGTGTGTGTGTGTGTGTATATGTGTAAATGTTTTTCCTCCATGGAACATTCTGTGGATGATCATCAGTGTTACAGTTCTAATAAAATAGCCGGGCCTATTTATAAACCACAGGAAATCGTTCTTGCTTGGGATACAATCTGAATAAGTAACTTAAAAAATGGAAAATATTGTCAGTCATCCATGTGTTTTTCTACTTACTGTTTCCCTCACTGGCCTCAAGCATCCCTATCTCTGTGCTGTTCTCACAGCTTGGAATGCCCTCCCACTTCCTCAAACCCTGCCCTCCTCTTGGGCTCAGTTCAGGTTCTACACTTTTAGGGGGTTGAGAGATAGAAATACGGATACTTTTCTGGCATGTTCTTCTATTCCCCACAACCCATAGGTTTCTTTCTTTGTGGACTGTGCATCACTTGCAGCATGTCACATGCCACTTAGCACTCAACTAAATCCTACCCTATAGTGTTCTCTTCTGTTGGTCACTGCATAAAACTAAACTTTCTGGTGCAGTCTTTCAGTAGGGGGCCATGCAAGATGAACACAATAGCATCAAATCCAAAGCTAAGAACATGGATAGCATTAACTATTGCTGATAAAGGTATGGTTCTTAAAATGTTCTATAGTAAAAGAAAAGAAACACCCAGAAACCCAACAGGAGACATAGACAGATACTGAGCCATTGTGCTTCCACTTGGAGTAAACTAATGAGCCAGAGCCTTCTTTCTGCTCTTTTCTCTGAGTAGGCTCTGGGACATCATTAGGGTTTGCTCTCCCTTTCTTATCTGCCCTGTTGGTGCCTAAAGTTCTCAGGCATCCTCTGGCAACACACCTTTCCATAGTATCCAAGTGTGTTAGTCACGGTTCCACAGCTGCGACATAATACCAGAGGTAAGCGCCCTAAAAAGAGGAGAGATTTATTTTGGTTCATTGTTTCAGAGATTTCAATAAATGGTCAGTTGACTCTGTTTTGTTTGTGGGCTGTGACAAGATGAATATCATAGCAGAGAGAGTGTTGTGGAAGAAAGGTACATATTCACCTCATGGAAGCCAGGAAACAGAAAGAGAGGAAGGGCCCAGGCTCCCAATATCCCCTTCAAGGGTACACACTCAGCGAACTAACTTCCTTCCACTACGTCTCACTTCCTAAAGGTTCTCCTGCTTCTCTGGAGTTCCACGGGATGAGTCCTAACCCTTAGGCCTTTGAAGGGCACTCCAGATCCAAACTACAGCGCTGAGTTCCCTCACTCCATCCCACTCCATTGGGACTTAAGTACAGATGTGTCAGAGATGAGCTGTTAGGGTTCTTGCTAACATTACACATACTTCCTGAAATTTAAGCACCTTGAGTTAATTCATGGGTCCCCAACCTATTGGGTAGTCCTTCCCTCTCTATGGCCTCAGCATAGAGAAACGCTTGGATGTTTGAAACTCTAAAGATCTCCAACAGTACCTCCTACTAACACAGGCGTTCTCCTCCCCATAAACAAATTTCTTAGACCAGCCTGGGCTACAAAGTGAGCTCTAGGCCAGTCTGAACTACATAGCAAGACCCTGTCTCAAAAAGACAACAACAAATGAACAAAAAATAGGATAGCCAGGTGTGGTGGTGTGGTGGTGAACGCCTGTAATCCCAGCACAGGGGAGGCTGAGGCAGCAGGATTGTTGTGAGCTCAGGGACCAGCCTGGGCTACAAAGTGAGCTCAAGGCCAGCCTGAACTGCATAGCGAGACCCAGTCTCAAAAAGACCAAAAAATAAACAAACCATTTCTTTCTGCTATATAATTTCAGTTCACTGCAAGGAAACAGAATAAATAAATTACCAAAAAGTGCTTCATATCCATCCAGAGGAAATACCCATCCAGCGCAGCAGGAGCAGAATGAAGAATGGCTGTGTCGTCTGCTCTTTGGCCCGGCAGCACTCCACTCCAACCCTACCCTCAGTACAGCGCTCTCAGACGCCGATTGGCTGGGCGGCCTGCTATCCGTGGCCTCGCGCTTAGATTCCTGTTCCGTCTTCGGTTTGTCAGACTTCGCTGTCGGGCCGTAATGGCTTTGTGCTTGGCTCGCACATCCACTTCAACCCCTTGCATGTGAGGAATGAGTCTTTCTTGAGCTTCTAACTCAGCCCCTGATACCCTCCACTGTGGTTCTCTGAGCAGTGAGGGCAACTTAAGACCCCAGACCTGCCAGCCACGAATGGCAAGGCACACAAGTCAGTTAGTATTTATTTTCCAAAATACTTGTGCCTGGCCCTGGCCTTTGTGCATTACAAGTCCATTGCCATTCAGTCTTGGCAGTCTGCAGGTTGAGTGGTATGTGGTCTTCCAACTATTTAGATTTAGGTTTGGATTTAGATTTACCTCTACCAAACCCTGGATGTGTTAACCTCTGTGGTTGCTGGTACTCTCTAGGGCCCTTTGCCCGACCTGCCCTTTAGTACCTGTGCCACTGCAAGAAGTCATACTCTCACCATCAACACTGGGGGGACAGTTGCCGGTGGCTCCAAAACTGTGGACACAAATTGTTTGGGAAGAAAAATATTTTCAGTTTTTTTCTTTCTTTCTTTCTTTTTTTGTCTTTTTGAGCAGGGTCTCGCTGTGCAGTTCAGGCTGGACCTGAGCTCCCTTTGTAGCCCAGGCTGGCCTCAAACTCTCAACGATCTTCCCGCCTCAGCCTCCCAAGTGCTGGGATTGTGGGCATAAACCACCACGCCTGGCCAAAAAGACATTTAAAAAAAATTCCTGCAATTCACAGTGTAAGTCATTCGATTATTCCCAGAGGGACATAAAAAGGGGGCCTGTGTGAATCTGGAATCCTAGTCCAGTTGAGGAAGATATACACACATTTTATAAAGGCCAATTGATTTAATCTCTCCCCCATCACTCTATCAGATAGTTTGAGATCTACTGAGAATGAATTGTAAATAAAATGTTTATTAGGAGGATAAAGAACTTAGAATTCTTTTGTTATCACCCCGTAAGCAGTTTGCCTTTTGTCTTTTCTTTTTTTTTTTTTTTTTGGAGAGAAAAGCATTGCCTTGAGCTCCTACTACTTTCTTACGTAATAAAAAAGTGAAGCAGAGGGCAAGGCTTGGTTTGGCTTGGACTCAGCAGACTGCCCGCACTGTTACAAGTGCTAAGAGTTGGAGGCTCTTTGTTCCTTGAGGATTACCATGTAATTCCTCCTCAAGTGCTAAGCCTTTTCCCATGCAGAAATAGCTTCTCTCAGCGCAGGCCCTTATGAAGTCCGGTCGACTGCTGATGTTCGGTAAAGGTTAAATAAATCATAATGGCTTTATGATAAGTACAACAAATATGGGGGCAAGGATTCCAAGCGCAGTTGTTCTAACTGAGCATGGGTATGTCATGTAACCCATTAGGGCCTCTGTGCTCATCTGTGAAATGGTGATAGTTGATCCCATATAACCTTTAAGATCCTCTCCAACTCAGAAATTCTCCACTTAATAATTAAGTCATAAGTGGCACATAGGCACGATAGAAATCTATAAATATGATATTATAGAGATGAATATATTGGTGTCCCTCAACAATCACAGTAACAAATTAGTTTTAGCTTCAGTAAGAAATCATCTTTCTTTTCTATAAATAAACCCAGATTAAATGAGACAATGTATAAGAGTATATATCTAGCATGAAGAGGCATAGTACATTTCAGCCAGCAGGGCATTTCTTATGCTAGCATTCCCCAAATATAACCCTAGCAATACAACCCTGTCTCCTAGATTTATCAATGAAGTTGTGCTCCAAAAAAGTTCTCTATAATGTGTTTTTTGGGTTTGTTCATGAATTTAGGATTCAATCAAAGATCACATATTGCACTTAATCTCAGGTAAGTTGTCAAGTCTCTTTAGTTGTTTTAAATCTAGGACAGTCTCCTAAACTCTTTCTCTGCTTGTTCGATTTTATTTTTGTTTTTTGAGACAGGGTCTTTCTATGTAGTTCTGGCCTTCAAATCATGGTGATCTGAGTTCTTGAATGACAAGCAGGCATTACTACACTCAGGCTTTCATTTTTTTTTACAACACTGATAAATTTTAGGAGTTCTGGTTGGTTTCTTATTGGCTATCAAACGATTAGATTTATCTGATTATTGTTTCTTCATGTTCAGATTTAGCTTTAAGGTGTTTGGCAAGAAAACTACATGACAATGTTTTTAATAATATTATTTTAAAAAATTGTTTTTATTTTACCTTCAATATGTGGTCAAATACTACAGAACTATATAGGAAGGTGGTCCAATATACCAGCCCCTAGAAATAGCTACTACTTACGTTTTATTATATAATCCATTGTATGGTTTTCTATGCACACACCAAAAATTAAATAATTTTATGTCATTTTTTACAACTTTCTACTTGTTGCTGTATTACGGGACACTCTCTGTGTTAGTGCCACATTCTTCTTAGTGGGAAGTACGCTTCGGTTACTGTCCACATACCTCCATATTTGTTTCCTTAAGTTACATTAGTAGAAGTAAAACCTGAGAATCAATTTTAATAGATATTGTAAAATTGCCAACACAGAAGATTGCATCAGCTTCATTTTGTGTCACCAACAATGTATGAGAGTGACTGTTTCCTCACATTTTATCCTGTTTTTTCCACCCTTTTTAATCTTTGCCAATTGGAAGTGAAAATTGCTATCTCATCACTTGAACTTTAATTTTAAAACTATGAGTGAGGTGGAGTTTATTTTCATATGTCTATTTCCTGTTTTTTGTTCCTTTTCTTGAAGTGCCTCTATTTATACATCTTTTGCCCAGTTTCTCATTGGGTTGCTGATCTTCATTTGTAAGACTCATTTTTATATTACAGAAATGAGACGTTTCTTCTCCATGTGCAATAATTATTTTGTGCAGTTAATTGGAGCCCTAAGGAACAGCCTATGGAACATGTTCCAAAAATATTTCCAATGTCATGTTCAGACATTGATCTCTGAATTTTCTATGTAGGAAACAGGGCCAGAGCACCGGCTGAATTTCAACCTCTTTGGGTAAATAAAACATGATACTCATTTATAGACATACATGTGTACTCTCTGTGTGTAACTGGAAAGTGTTTTTTTAGGAAACATTTTCTTTGAGGTAATTTTCTTTCCAAACAAAAATAAACTGCATTAAGGTACCTTTATACAAGATTCTTGAACTCCTAGGCTGTGGTAGTGCATTAGGTAGAAGTAGAAAGTGTTCTGAAGGCTGCAGGATAAAGTAAATCCAATGTCCATAGTTCATCAAATATTTTTTCCTGTGACTGCTCATAAATTGGAATTCATCCTTCTGAAAGGTCTCAGGAAGCTCTGATAAAGAGATGACTTTCAGAGGTAGACTCCGTGCGGTTAATACTCTTACCTTGAGCTGCAGAAGTCAGTTTAATGACTGCGGGACGGCAGACAGCAGGTTGCACTGTGAGGTGCAAGGTGGGGTTAAGTCCATCTTCAAAGTTCTTCTCAAACATGAGAGGTGGGAGATTTCTTGTTTTCGTTTTGTCTTTCCTACCCTAACCAAGACAGGGGATGCCTTTTCTCACCATTTGGCTGTTGTCACTGCATTTCATCTGAGCGAGACAGTTGGCTTCAGAGTTTCCTGTATTTGGAGAGAGTAAACTATGTTCAGCATTTTTCTGAAGTTGTTCTTAATCACCTGGTCAACTGGACATGCTGGCTCTGTGCCTGGGACAAAAAATTTAAAAGTTGGTTAAACAGACGCACTGAGTATATATATCATCAGCAGCCAAGCTGAGGAACTTGAATAAACCCCCTTCACTCCTCTAAGTTCTGCCATCACTCCTGTGGCCCGAGAGTAATCTAGTGCTTTCTTGTTCAATATATTGACTGCTCTATATTAAGAAACAGGAAAAAAAGTCTTTGCTTTTTGATACCCCAAAGATGTATTTGCCAGCAAATTAGAATATGTTTCGTTTCAAATAACAAAGCATTTTTTTTATGTTGGTTTGATCAAGTTAGGAAATACTTCCTCAGAATCTGATTGCACGTGTAGGTGTTCCATGAAGATGAAAGATATCTATCCCAGCCCTAACATAGTCAAGAAATATGCAATATATATATATATATATATATATATATATATTTCTTCTTTTTTTTTGAGACAGGGTCTCACTATGTATATAGCCCAGCCTCTTGAGTGCCAGGATCACAAGCCGTGATGCCTGGCTAGGAAATACATTCTGAGCATTAAACTATGAAATCAGCACACAGGGGTGCTGGTCAAAGATATATAAAATCTTTTAAAAAGAGCAGATCAAATCAATGATCTATCTCAGCCCTTTAAAGTTTGGCTGCTGCTGGACTCAAGCATAAGTGAATATTCAAAGAAAAAAGCCCATCTAGTGGTGGCACACACGCCGCAGTGGGCTGTTTGTATCACTGAAAGATCTAAAAGGTTCTCCATCACTGATATACATTATATGTATATACATCGCTGCACATACATTATATGTAAAAGGAAACAAAATGTCAGAGGGCAACTGTTATGGTTGTTATATCATATTGTTCCACCGTTTCTATTCTTTTCATCTGCATTTTTGCTAATTGAAGATATTCAATGAAACAAAAATATTTCCCTTTCCCTCTGCTTCCAAGCTTTGGTTAAACACAATCATCTGACTTGGTTGGGGAAAAACCTCTTATACCCACCCAATTTAAGTTACAGCTGAAATATTTTGATAAAAGAAAACAGGAGACAGCTCCACAAACAAAAAAGGTACATTTAGGATAGAATAAAAACTTTCCTTCATGGGAAGTAAGCTAACATTATCTCTGTTTTCTTCTGAGCAGAGAAGAGCTGGCATTAAAAAATGGTTTGTTGTAGTACTGATACATTCATCTAAATTATGTCTCGTCGGTAAAACATTTTGACTGTCACATCATCTAGTTCAACTCCTCAGCAGCTGTCCAACTAACCAGGCCTCATAAACAGAAAGTTGAGAAAAAACGTTCTGCTCCTTCATGGACACACCCAGAACACGTGCTTGCAATGGCATGCCCCACACCCTGTACCACCCAGTAAACAGTCAGTATTCAAATACAGGTCAACTTCATCTTACTGCAAGGGTATCCATCTTAGCCAATCACCTATATGGAGCTGGGCACGGTGGCCCATTCCTGTAATCCCAGCACTCGAGAGGCTGAGGCAGGAGGATGGTCACGAGTTTAAGACTAACCTGGGCTACAAAGTGAGCTCAAGGTCAGCCTGAACTGCATAGCGAGACCCTGTCTCAAAAAGAAAAAAGAAATCATTTATGGAGTATCATTACTTTCTAAACACCTTTGCTAGCTAGAGATTTTGACTAAATTTCAACAAATCAGATTTGATGTTTCCCAATCGGGTTTGATAGTGCAAAAATCCCATAAAAACTCAACAACAAAACTACACTCCTCATTCTTCTGATTTGAGTGTTTGTGTCATGACTAGTTAATTTGCTTTTCATACTTTGTAGAGGAATTTAAATAGTTCAGATGTTTAACTCTGAAAAGTGGTTACGAGTCACACATAACAACTGCTCCTTTTAAGAAAGATCATAAAGGATGTTTATAATTTACTGCCAGGCTTTCTTCAACAGGGCATCCAAATTAATTTACAAATTTATAATCTGTGCCAAACAGGATTTTAAAACAATAGCATGGCTGAAGCCAATGAAAGCAATACTGTTGTGTTGCTTTTTCTCAGTCTAGCATTTTTCTGTATGTAAAATCAGTTCTGGCCAGGTGTGGTGGCACACACCTGTAATCCCACCACTCGGGAGGCTGAAGCAGAAGGATCACAGTGGGTTTGAGGACAGCCTGGGCTACAGAGCGAGTTTAGGACCAGTCTGCCCTACAAAATGAGACACTGTCTCAAACAAACAAAAAAAATCAGTCCCTTTCTTATGGTGGATGACTGCATATATATGGTCAGAACCGTTAAACACAATAAAACGTGGGTCTCAGAACCCCAACACAGGAAAAGAACCCCAAAATAAAGTGAAGGCTTTGATAGAAATCATAGCCATAGGGATTTAATGGCCACTACTCATGAGTCCTGGGGAACAGTTGTGCAAACATCTCTGTGGTGGGTTGATAACTCGTGGGAGACTCGCCGGAGGATTGTTGCCAGCAGCGTGAGAGGCAGAGCTGGAGAAAGGGAGCGAGGCTGTTGGGAGCTGCTAGAGGCTGTTTGGGAAGCTGTTAGGGAGCTGCTGGCTCTCTTGGGCTTTTCTGCTGCAGGAACTTGTCTTGCTGGCTTTTCGGATGAACTCAGCTGTTCCCATCATCCAAGGAGCTCGGGACCCTCTTTCCACCGAGAATGGCTTCCGTTCAATTTTGGGAGCTCTGGTCCTCACTGTAAGCATCACCTCCTGGCTCCGGAGGGGAAGATGGTGCACAGCTCAGTCTCCTAGAGAAACTTGTCACGTTGGCTTTCCTAATGGGAAGTTGGCTTTTCTCCTCATCGGAGGAGCTCGGGACCTCACTGTTGCTGAGGATGGCTGTGGTACTTTTGGGGGAGCTCTGGTTGTTACTTCCTGGATCCAGTGCAGATCCCTCGGCCTGCCAGCACAGATCCTTCATCCCACTGGCACAGACTTTCTAGCTTCCACCACTGACCTTTGGGCCTTCCCAGTGCAGATCTGTGAAACAGGCCTACATGAGACATTGTCACGGGCTCTAGGCCTCCGGTTGGACTTGTGGGAGGCATTGTTATGGGCTCTAGGTGTTTAGCTGGACTCATGCAGGACATTGCCGTGGGATCCAGGTCCTCAGCTGGATTCTTTGGTCTTTAGTGTGTGGACAGATTTCCTGCATTGTCTTTTGTATATGATTCTTTGGGTGACTATGATAAATAATCTTATCAGATATGTGTCCTGAATTATTCTGTTTCTCCTTGCAAAAACCCCAAACTGCAATAACCTCTAACATCTCTAGTGACAACAGTGAACTTGTGGGGTTGGCTCCTAACAGAATACATGAAAGCATTAGTGGCAGAAAAGTATTTATGCTGAATAAATAGATTCTGCCAGTATCCCCTAACCCACATGTAGTGAATAAATAGGTTCGGAGATGAGAGGACTTTGGAAAAGGTCTGACATCCTCCAGAATCATACTCTGACAAAAATCTTTAATTTTTGAATTCTCTCTGAAATTGTATAGGCATAAGGCTTTCTTACATATTGTTAGAATAATTTTTTTTTTGTTTTTGTTTGCAGCACCAAGGATCAAACTCAGGACCTTGTGCTTGCCAGGCGAGTGCTTATTCCACTAAGCTATATTCCCAGCCCCAAGATAAAAATGTTTCAGAGTGATATAATACTGTATGCTCTTCTTACTCTTGCCTTGATGTGACTAAGGGGTAGAATATTCCTGGGAAGAAATTTGTCTGTAGGTCAGGGGACATAGGAGGACCTGTGCACAGTGGGTCTTTGCAGGTGCAGATCAGGAGGCTTGATGCTTCTTAGTTGGCCAGTGGCCTCCCCAACACCCTTCTGACATTTCCCTCCCTGGAGAACTCCGGTGCCTCAGTGCTTGGCGGTAACCCCAGGATGGGTTCTCGGGAGCTGGGCACAAGGCAGTGCTGCTGGCGCACAGAGGCAGTGCTGTGAAGTGGAGAGCACGGGGCTGACAGTGGGGAACCTTACGTGGCTCTTCACAGCATACTTGTCTTACTTTGTGACCAAAGTCTTCTTCTGTAGGCTTAGCCCTCTCTAGATACTAATAGTTCGAGTTGATTCCCAAACCCAGCCCAGTCCTGAAAGCCTGCAATGCACAGGACTGCAGAAACTTCCACAGAGAAGAATGGCAATCACTGGCTCTTACGAGAGAAGCCAAGACCCCACCCCCATTCCTCACTCTGTGCCACCACCAGGTCTCTGCCCAGAGATGGAATATTTGTTTTGTACCTTTCTGAATGGTTCTCAGACAAGAATGGAGGTTATCCCAGGACAGGCCTCTTAGTTTGTATTCATCAAATTACACTTGGCTAAAGGAACAGTCGCAGTTGGAAGAACAGGCTTCATGCTTCCTAAGGAGTCTGAGAGAGGTTTTGTAATCCTAGAACGAGCCTGAAGTATGAGGCAAATCTCCACCGAGCTCAGAAATGTGGCAGAGGTATGCCTCACCGTGACCTGTACATCACACGTGCTGTGTCCTGCAGGCCAGTCAGTCAGGCAGGGTGATGGCACTGCTTAGGAGAGCCATGGACAATAAGCACAAACGCTTGCAAGAATTTTCTATGTGCCAAGCACTGTTCTAGGGCCTTTATATAGACGACGCGGAGATAGACGGACATAGGTACGGGTATAGATATAGACACAGCGATACAGACAGATAACAAGGGTCAGAGATGGGTGTGATTATCCTTGCGTTTGACAGATGAGAAAATTGAGGCACAAGGAAATGTACTTGCCTAATTGTCACAACAATAATAATTACACTTTAAACTCTAGCATAGCTGAGTGTGGTTGCACACACCCGCAGTCGCAGCACTCAGTAGCCTGGGGCAGGAGTATAGTTGCGAATTTGAGACCAGCCCGGGCTACAAAGTGAGCTCAAGGCCAGCCTGAACTGCACAGTGAGACCCTGTCTCAAAAAGACCAAAGCAAAACCAAAGATCCCTCTAACAATAACTGTTGTTGTTACTGTCCTTAATTCATAGAGAAGGAAACTGAGATTCAAATTTGGGGAATCTGGAGCAAGGCTCAAATTGCATATGAATAATTAAGCGAAGGAGCCCTGCACGGTGCTGGTGGCACAAGCTTGTAACCCCACCCCTCGGGAGGCAGAGGCAGGAGAATCTCTGAGAGTCTGAGGTCAACATGGTCAACCGAAACTAGACATTATATTCAAGGCCAGCCTGAACTACACAATGAGACTGTTGTCTCAAAAAAAAAAAAAAAAGAAAAGAAAAGAAGACTAACAGTCTGCTCCTCCTACTTTAACAGGTGAACCTTCGTAACAAGCTGGATGGCCAGATTCACAAGAAGAATTTTCAGACTCCTGGTGGGTACCCAGAGTTAGGCCCTAACCCTTGGCCTGCTAGCTTTCTCTTCACACACCAGAAATTTGTGTTTGGGAATGCAAGTCTACATCTTTAACCCTCGTTCATAGTCTCTGCAAATAATCTCCCCCAGGCCATCCTACAATCTAGGGGATATATATCCTTGGGTGGACAAACTTAAGAAGAGGTCTGGAAAAGCAGTCGAAATGGGCTCAAGGTCATCTGCATAGGAGATTCCTGTCCCTGTCTTGTGGGGAGATACAGGCTCTTTTCTTCGATCCTGTAGACTCCACTTCACGGGCTGAAGTGAGCCTCAGGGAGGGGCAAAGCAAGGCCTCCGGGAGGCCACAGCCCAGGGTAGAGCCTCTCTGGTCTGGGTCTGGATCTTGAGAGCCCGGCCGGCCGGTGTGAGGCCCAGGGTTTTACTCACAGCTGCCTGAGGCCAACATCCTTGCTGTTTGGAACCTTTGTTAACACCACTTCACACTCGTGCCCCTGCTCCCGGTTGCAAATCCCTGGGGGCCATCACGGGAGGGAGGAAACCCAGAATGAGGGCTGGGGTTGGTGCGAGGAAGGAGCCTGAGCGTCCTCCTCTCCCCAGTTCCACACTTCCCCTTTCCCACTGGGTCCTGCCTTTGGCCATGGCTGCATAAACACTGTCCAGAGGAAATCCAAGTCTGACCGCACCCTTTCCTTGTTTACAAGACACAAAGCGGGGAGAGAATAGGAACTGGTCTGAAAAGATTCTTTCAAAAAAACCTAATTCTCTCTGCACCTGGAAGATAAATCTGAAAAATAGGATCAGAGAAAAGTTCTTTTTCCACCTTAGCCTTTAGGGCAGCATAGGGCCTGCCTGCTCAGCCAGCCTCTGCTACTGCAGCTACTTCCTAGCACCTGGCATGGGCTATTTATGTGGATTTAGGAGGGATTCTGTCAATCTGTCCAGGCTTCTAAATTTAGTTTCCATACATAAATGCAATTTCCTGTGTTAGCTATTATAATTAAAGTTTTCCACAGGCTTAGTTCTGTATTGTTGATGTTCAGATGTCATCATTTCCAGTGTTAAGCTTCCATTTTTAAAGAGCCAAATTAACACCCCCACTAACCAACACCTCCCAAGCCCCTAGTGCTCCCAGCAGAAATGTAAGAGGCCATGGATTCCAATTGCTGCAGGGCAGGGCCTCTCTCAGCTACGTCCATGCCCCTCAAAAGCCCTAGAAGTTCCGATTCACTCTCTCCTCTCCCTTTTTCTCCTCCCCAGTACCACGATTAGGACAGCATAGCACTAGGGGAGTGAAGAGAGACCTCTCGTCTGAGTTACAGAGCACTAGTGTACTTGACCTACGACTTCAGAAACGCCCCCAAACCAGCAGAAACAAACAGACTTGAGCTGAGAACATATCAGATCTCACTCCTGGAATAATAATCAGAAAGGGGAAAGCCGTCAAGAACTGATCTTTCCTCCTACCACTTTCCCTCTCCATCCAACCATGAGAGTAATTTGTACCTCTTCTTTCTTCCTGCAGACCGCTTTCGCCTCTTCTGGACTCCACTGGGGAGCCCTACGGGTATCTCCCTTGGCTCACTGTCTGAAGTGCCACTCAGTTGCAAATTGAGAGCATCTGACTGGCTCAGCTTGAGTCAGTGTCTATGTTGAGTCCAGTCAGCTGTGACTCAGGGGGACGGCTGGAATCAGGGTCCTTACAGATAAACCTATAGATCTGTAGATCCCCAATGCCACAATTCCCCTTTCCCACTGGGTCCGGCCTTTGGCCATGGAGCAAGTAGTCTTCAGCCAACTGGGAGGGCAGAAACACACAGGAAAAAGAGCCTAACATATCTTCAATATTTAGAATCTAGATTGTACACGTATTTAAAAAGTTGTATGAGTATTGCTTTACTTTTACTTTAGCTTTTCAGATAGTAAGCAGTTTGAGGTCAGGTTTCATACGTGATTCTTCTACTGTGCATAGTAAACCCTTATTTTCTAGGAATTATCATGACAACATCCTTCCCACCCTACCTCTCATCAATAAAATTTTCTCTGGCTTTCTATTATGGAGCACCAATGGAAGGCCAAATCATAAGTAGTAAGAAACATTGCAGAGAATCCTTTGTGCCTTAGCTTTGTGCCTGGCTGAAACTTGATTGGAAGATTCATAAAAAATGACTGCTGTCAACCTATAGCAGTCAACAGTTTTTAGCCCCAAGCCCAATCACAGCTTCCACTGCATTTCCTTTCCTTTTCTAATATGTTAAACAATGGACAATTCTATCCTCTGAAAGAGAATAAACCGCTCAGTCTATAAATCCTAAACTGGGCTATCTGAAGAATTTCTGGCAGGCCCACTAAGAAATATGGCCAATCAAGATATTAGAGGGATTTCTTGAGTCTCTAGCCAACCAAGAATAGTGACTTTTCACCTACACTCCAGTGGAACCCAATCATTTTGTATTGTTGGATAGACTTTGGGGAGTGGGCAATATCACTATTATATATCTGAAGAAATGTGTATATGATTTCCCTTCATGGAGAACAAAACACTTATTGCAAACTAAATTTTGGGCAAGGTATATTCTATGTTGCCTTAAAAATAACTTTTTCTTGCCAAAAAGAGTAAAATTCGGTAGCAATACCAGGATGCAAATTAAATTTCATTAACCTCTTCATATATTCTTTTGCTATTCTTCGGGCAGTCAGTAGTGCTTGGCATTTCACTTGATACTATGCAAATACGTGAGATCAAAACCATAATTCTTGCCTTCATGCCACTTTCAACCCAGCAGCAAAGACAGATTTGCAAACTAACAACGTTAACGCAGTGCACTAAAGGGGACAAGCAACCTCAGCGTTCAGGAAGGACAGAGCAGTAACAGCCTGTGTTGTGCAGGGTGAGCCACTCTCCCTGGTAGGGGATGAAGCCTGAGCTAACATTACCTCTTTGAAAGAGTTAACCAAGTAAACAAAGTGGAAAAGGCACTAAGGCTGTAGGCGAAGGTGAAGAGCGAAGGAGCACAGTCCACTGTGGGAACTGGTGACGGCTTATTTTGGCCGTGGTTTAGGTCATGCGTAGCAGAGATGGGCTGAAAATGTGGGCCCAGAGCCAGGTTGCAAAGGGCATTAGGCCAGGCTGAAATATTGGGATTTCATTCTAGGATGATGTGAAGAAGAGTTAAGATGTTTTATTGAAGTGTAAAATATGTGGAGAAACATGAACATATGATAAGTATTCAGTTCAATGAATTTTCATGAAATGAACACAGCTGTGTAGCCAGAAACCAGATCATAAAAGAAGCGGTGTCCTTGAAGTCCCCTCTTACTCCCTTCTAGTCAGTAATTCCCTCTCCAAGGGAGACCACTGGCCTGACTTCTAACACCGTAGATTTGTTTTGCCTCTTTTTGAACTTTACATAAGTGGAATTTTAAGTATCTGTTCTTTTGTGTCTGGCTTCTATTGTCATCACTGTGTATGAGCTTCACCCACACTAACATGTGGGGGGAGATCTAATTCATCCAATGTCATTCTTGTATAATATCTCACTGTAGGAATATGCCAAAATTCTTTTATCCCTCCGATTATGTATCAACACTTGTGCTTTTCCTAGTATAAGACAATTATGAATAGTGCTATTGTGGATGTTCTTTTTTTTTCAATTTTTTAAATTTTTTTTTTTTTTTTGCAGTACTGGGGATCGAACTCAGGACCCTGCACTTGCTAGGCAGGCGCTTATTCCACTGAGCTATATCCCCAGCCCCTATTGTGGATGTTCTTGTACATGTCTTTTAGTGAGTGTGTGTATGCATTTCCATAGGATGAAATACTTAGGAGGAGAATCTCAGGGTCACAAGTAAGCTTTAATTCAGTTTTATTAGATTTTGTCAAATAATTTTATAAAAGGATTGGACTAAGTTTAAGTCCCAGCAGTAGTATGAGATTTCCTGTCATTCCAGGTTTTGTTTTTTATTTTAGTCATCCTTATGTGTGTATAGTTGTTATGGACTGATTTGTGTCTATTCTTGACATCCCTCCAATGTGATTATAATATATTTCAAGATAACACCCTTTTTTTTGTCTTTTGAGACAGGGTCTCGCTTTGCAGTTTAGGCTGACCTTGAGCTTACTTTGTAGCCCAGGCTGGTCTCAAACTCGCCACGATCCCCCTGCCTCAGACTCCCAAGTGCTGTGATTACAGGCGTGAGGCACCATACCCGGCTCTTCAAGACAATACTTTAAAGGAGGTAATTAAGATTAAATGAGACCATCAGGGTAGGGCCCTAATCCAATAGGACTGGTGTCCTTATGAGGAAAAGAAGAGATACCAGAGATCTTTTCTTTCTTTGAACAGGCGCAGAACATAAGCTAGCTGTCTTTAAACCAGGAAGAGGCATCAACAGAGATGAATATAAACAAAATAAAAAGTGAATATAATAACTACTCTGAAACAGTGCACAATGTGTCTTTTGTTGACATTAGCTCTGAGAAGGGCGTGTTCTAGGGACTCAGTAACCTCAGCTGCCGCCGCCACACACACCGTCATTACCATCACGACATTATTAGAGGTCTCTAGTGTAACTTCTATGGTATATTGCAACAGTGAGCGCACCTCGTTGACCTGTGTCTCTACATTCTTTAGGTTATGACTCTATAGTTTTTCCATTAAAAAGTTATGTATATTTCTGGGTCCCTTGAATCTGGGCTGGCTTTGTGGCTTCTGGACAAAAGAATGCAGTGAAAGTGATGTGGTGTGTTATGTCTAATCCTAACCCAAGAGGCCTTGAACAGTTTTTGCTTTCTTTTGTAAGGATCTGTCTGTGTCAATAAAGTAAGCCTGGCCTGATGGAGAACAAGAGACTATATATATACCTAGTCATCTCAGTTTTCTAGCTAAGGCTGGACATGTGGGCCCAGCCAAGACCAGTTGTGTATAGCTCATGGTCAGAAGAAATGCCCACTTGCCCCATAAACTCCTGAACAATAATAAACAATTTACTTTAAGCCTCTTCTTTGGGGCAATTTGTCAGGCAGAGATTGGTAACTTCTGAGTTTCAACCACATACAGAAACTGAGACAGAGGGTGCAGCAGGAGGAAGCCTGTAGAGATGCAATCCGTTTCATAATTTAAGGCAGTTAACAGGTAAATAAGAGATATTCTGTGGTCTTGCAAAGAGCAGTCTGATATGGAAGCAAAGATTTAAAATAATTCAAAATTAATTGGAGGAAGTCTCAGGAATGTGTGACCTTTTCTGGGAAGTTGAAAAATAGAGAGCTGAGAACAGAACTCTGGAGAAAGTTAACATTTCAAGGATAAGCAGAAAAGAAAAAGATGAGATGGAATGCCTACATACGGAAGAGGAAAGCCAGAAGCGAGTGGCATGATGGGACAAAGGCACAATGAGAGTTTGAAACCACATTATTTCCTCACCGAACTAGGAAAACAACCCTAAAATGCATATGGAATTAGACATTCTGAGACCCACAGTAGTAAAAGCAATCCTGGGAACAAGAACAAAGTAGGAGGCATCACAAACCTGGACTTCAAGTTATATTACAAAGCTACAGAGAAAAAAAAAACCAGCATGGCACTGGCACTAAAACAAGACATGTGGATCAATGGAACAAAACAGAGGGTAGAGAAATAACACCAGCACGTTCAACTGCCTGATCTTCGATGAAGGGGCCAAATATACACTGGAAGAAAGAGAGTCTCTGTAATAAATGATGCTGGGAAAACTGACTGACCACATGCAGAGCACTGAATATAAACCCATATCTCTCTCCATGTGCTGAGCTGAAAAAAATGGCTCAATGATCTAAATGTTAAAATAAAAACACTTAATCTGCTCATAGATAAAAATAGGTAAAAGTCCTGAAGACACAGGCTTAGGCAAGGATTTTCTCAACAGAATCCCAATCGCATAAGAAATAGTACCAAAATTTAACAGGTGGAATGATATAAAATTAATAATCTTCTACACAGCAGAAAACAACCAACAGAACAAAAAGACAACCTACAGAATGGGGAAATTTTTTTGCCAATTATTGCTCAGAGGATTAATATCTAGAAGACATAAATAACTCAAAAAAATTTAGAACCCCCAGATAAAAGATTGAATTAAAAAATGGGCAACTGAAATAAACACCTTTTAGAAGAAGAAAAAATGACCAATAAATACATTTAAAAAGCTCAACAGCTCTGGCTATTAGGGAAATGCAAACTAAAACAACACTGAAGTTCTACCTACTGCAGAAAGAATGGTTGTCATGAAGAAATTAAATGCTGGCATGGGGGCACACCCCCGCCATCCCAGCTCTCCAGAAGCTGAGGCAGGAGGATCACTGCAAGTTCAAGACCAGCCTGGGCTACAAAGTGAGCTCAAGGCCAACCTGACCTGCATAGCGAGACCCTGTCTCAAAGAGACAAAAAAAAAAAAAAAAAAAAAAATCAAATTACAAATGCTGGACAGGATGCAGGAAAAATAGAAACTTTTCTATATTGTTTGTGGGAATGTAAACTAGTCCAACCACTGTAGAAATCAGTAAGGAGATTCCTCAGAAAACTAAAACTAGAAATTCCATTCAACCCAGCTATTCCCCTTATCTGAAAGGTTAAAGGTTACCATATTATAAATATACATGCCTACCCATGTTTATAAGAGCAGAATTCATAATAGTTAAATCTTGGAAGTGACCTAAATGTCCACCATCAGATGAATGTGTAAGGAAAATGTAGCATACACAATGAATATTCTTCTTCTATAAAGAGAGACAAACTTGAGTGATCTGAAGTAAAACAGGTGCACCTTGAGAGACCATGACATCAGTGAAATGAAGAACACGATGTTAAGCATTGCATGGCTTCTCTGATACAAGAAACCCAAAATATAAATAAAGAGCAAGTAAAAAGAAAGTAAGAAATAGGGAGACAGATCTTTTGCGAAGGAGAAGAGGACCAAAAGACAGATGGAGAGGCTGGAAACAGGAACGAATACAATACTTGCGATGTGTGCACGCACCAACTCTCTGTGAAGAACGTAATCATTATGTACTGCAAATTCATACAATAAAAAATAAAAACTGATCTGGGGGTGGTGGAGCGGATTTGCAATCCCAGCGCTTGGAAAGCTGAGGCAGGAGGATTGCCATGAGTTTGAGGCCAACTTGAGCTACATAGAGAGTTCAAGGCCAGCATGAACTACATAGTGAGACCCTGTCTCAGAAAAACCCCCAACCAAACAAACCCTGAAAATAAATTTTTAAAGTTACATTATTAAGGTGAAGAATATGATAAAAATATATCCAAAGCATTCTTCCATATCTAGATGATGCTGTGCATTGGGTGGTGGGGATGTGAGATAAGCCTAGGAAAGGAGGTAACTTACGTGCCACTCCAAGGAGTCTGGATTGTATCCTGAGGGATTTTTAGCAGCAGCATAACCTGAGCAAGTTTCTGCTGGAAGATTATTCTGTACCAATTCAGGGGATAGACTGACTGGAAGGAGCAAGACAGAAGTGAAGAGGGCTGCTTTGGATGTTCTGCAATAAATGCACATAAGGGTAAGGGCCTGAATTGAGGAGGAAGGCCATGAGCATGAAGAGATAAGATGGATTTAGGAAAAAGTTGGGAGATAGAGCTGGCAAGACTTTGTGACTCTGTGTGGAAGGTCAGATAACAGAGAATGAGTCTTAGTTTGGGGGCTAAGGTAGCTGGTTAGATGATCTAATATAGACGGAAAGAAATGCGATCTAGGGGAATACCCTGGCCCACAACCCTGTGGCTACACCATGTGGTTATTCTTCCTTAGCGTACCTAAGTTACTGTAGTAGAGTCAGCACTGGGACTATTCGCTGGAGATCAGCTCGTTAGCGTTCTAGCCACTGTTTCTCAGTGTTTTAGAGCATCTCTCAGTTGAGCTACAAAAACGCTCCTTGGAGTTTCCCCTCTAGCTTTCTCATTGTATGGCTTTGCTGCTGCTACCGCAACCCTTCTGATATTCCCGCTTGGGCGGAATCAGCTGACTTTTGAGTGACTTTCACTGATGGATCACTCACTATTCCCACCTTGGGAACAGGATTCTGTAATTGCTGCCTGAGTCCTGAAATGGGGTGTTTTTTGCCTTGACTTGTCAGCCTCCATGTTGCTGCTCGGCTGGGTACCTGATGTTGCTATTTGCTACCTCCAAGTGACAGCAGCAGCTACCCTACCAGTGGAACGACTCCAGGATTCTCCACGTCTCAGGTGCAGACTCAGCGGCTTAGATCTATTTCTCCTGCAGTTCAAAGCACCCCCAGCTCACATTCCTGGTCCCAGGAGAAACCACTTCAGGGGGTGATTGATAGCAGAAACATCCCTTCTCTGCAGGGAACAATTCTACTCCCTCCCAGCAGCATGTGGTCTTGTGCCCTTGCTCACAAGGTGCAATCACAAGATAGTTGAAAGTTGGCGTATTTCTCAAAGGCTGGGTCACTCACTATTGTCTGTCACCTTGATAAATTGGGTTTACATGGGAAGATGTGACGTTCAAGTGGATACAAGTCTAGAATGTAAGGGGGGAAGATCATATAGCTGAAGATCAGTGTGTGGGTGGTAACACAAGTGATGGATAGCAGATGTGCTGAAGCTGCTGAGGACCAATTATGTACATTTCCTTCCAGCCCCCACAATCAGTGATTAGTAGCGTTATGTTGACTATAGTGCAAGTATTTACACCATGGAAATCAGCACACACTACAAATAAGACCTCCTCCCAACAAAAGAGCTGCACATGATTGTGGGTGAGGATGAAATCACCCACAGAGAGTAGATACAATGAGAGAGGAACAAAGTCTGAGAGGAAACACTAAGGAACTCACATACAGGGAGTTGAGAAGGGCAGAGAAATTATAAATAGAACAAGAAGAAGTGTGCAGGAGGCAGCAAAAAGCTGTGTGATGTATACTACAAAAGATTTTGCAAAATAACTTGTGGTGTATGTATCTCAAGATTTCCACAAATAAGGTCAAATTATAGGATGAAATCCAATCATTCCAATTTGGTGATGGTTATTCTTATTGTGTTAAAGCTATTAAAGTACAGTATTTGTAAAAGCAGTTTTAAGCAACCGTAAGGATTGGTTCATGTTGCTTTATGGTCAAGCCTGTAAGTGTTTAAGGTTGCTGAAATAACCAGCCAGCAATTTTTACCGTAGTTATTTTGGTGAAAAATTGAATGACATAACTCATATAATATTAGACAAAGGACCCATTCAAACTTTCTGTCCAATCAAATAGACTTAGTTATCAACACTGAGTCATATTATTTTGGAACTAGAAAAGACATTATAGGTCATCAGTACCTTAATTAGCAAGCTAAAGAAATTCATACTCAGAGAAGTAATATGGCATGTGTTACAGTTTAATCGAGAACATTCCCCTACAGCCTCATGCAGTCAGGGGTAGGGCTTCTGGGAGGTAAGTAGGCTTGGGAGTGTTAGGGCTGACTTGCATTAGGAGATAGGGTCTTGTTGGAAGAGGTGGGTCACAGGGGCCTGACCTGGAAGGACATATCTCCCTCTTTGATGCCTCCTTTTGTCTCTGCTTCCTGCCATAATAAAGGGAAATTACAGTATCTAGAGTCATTTTATTTTCTGTTTCTAGGAGTAATGTGTTGGCCAGAAGTGTTCTGGTCAAGAAATCTTTGTACTAGCTTCTTTTGTCCTGAGTAACTGGAAAAGATGTGACTGCTTGATAGGTTTAGATTTTCCATCTGACTCTAAATCACAGATATTATGCAGTGTTAATTTAGAATACAAAAAATTTCTATTCAAAATAAGTACTACAAAGAATAACTTGGGTTGTGTGAGGAATTCAAATCTATCCCCTAGTACAACTTTCCTCTTAACTTCTTCAGAGGACCTGGGATTCACAGACCCGATTTACTGAACAGCCCGTTTCCTGACTGTTGCTCAGAAACTCGTGAGACTCTTCTCTGGCTTAGGAGTATACAGGAGACAATTCAACTCCTTTCCCTTATCAGAGAGGGTCAAGGGAGAACAGCTGCTAATTGGGTTGTGTTACTTTTTGACTTGATGTGGACATGGAACACACGCAAAGCTACATTTCCAAGTCAGGACCGTTATGATTCTCTTCTTACTATCATTTCTCTAGTGAGCCAGATGCCCAGCCCCCTTACTGCCTTCCAGAAGCCAAGGTGTCAATGGAATGACCGGACCTTTGTCCTTATTGCTATTTGCTTACATACATGACTATCTGCACGCAGTGCTCTTCAGGACTTAAATTATTAATTATTAATTATTAATTTCTCAAAATGACATCTAATTGGTGTGGCACATGGCCCAGTCATCCCTGCTTCTTTTAGATATTGGCTGGTTAGTGACCCTGGGCCCAGAATCATTCTCTCTGTCCTTTAAAATTTTGTTTCTCATTGCTGTCATTTGAATTCTGTATATTTTGGGGGAGTGGATTTTCATCTTTTCAAATGAAGTAAGTTATCTAAGGAAATTATTCACATTTCTATTTTTCAAAATATATTCTCCATCTCATGTGGGTGTCATTCCTGAATAAATTGGTGCAGCAGCAAATGTAAAAGA
Organism: Dinomys branickii; assembly: GCA_004027595.1. NCBI lineage: Eukaryota > Metazoa > Chordata > Mammalia > Rodentia > Dinomyidae > Dinomys > Dinomys branickii. Next base: position 170,787 of record PVLD010002090.1, read on the forward strand.
ATGCTTGAGATAATCTGCCTCACTAGATTGTGTTCCTTAGTTTCCCCGTAGATCAAACATTTTGCTTCCATTGGCCTCTTATTCGTACTTTTTAAACTGGTTCTTTAAAAAAGTTTACTTAGAAAATGATTTATAGTAAAATGATAGGAAATTCTGTTGTGTTGTATGTGACATAACCATGATACTAAATTATTGGCCATTAGTTATAGTTGGTGCTACTAATATTTTTACATGTTAAACTTGTATGGACATATCAGTTTCTTCTTTCATGTGTCATATATAGTCATTTATTTCAGATTTTTTACCTGTTTTCTATGTCTTGACTTACATGTAGTTAATGTTTAAAAATTTCTAAATAACATTTCAATGCCACATTTCTGAGGTTGCCCAAATATTATAATATCTTAGTAAAAGGCTTAGAGAGGCTTAAATGGTCAACGATACGCTGAGAAGTCAAGATTTGGGAAACTTTCCAATGCTTGTCCTTTGAGCTTGAACAAATAACTTAAATCAGTGGTTGCTCATGATGTCATGTGATACTTCTGAAGGTATATGGCACAAGAGAGAAATAAGGTCAAATATGGAGTTTCCATAATGTACAATTTACTCAATTTAAAGAAAGAATAAAATTTATGTTTTTTCTACTTTTTGTATTGTTTAAGTATTGGTTATATTGTAACATGATGGTGAGATGACTTAGATCATAAATTTTCTTTATAAAAATCTTTGCTTGGCAAAGTAAAAGTAAAATGATTCTTGTGTTAGTCTCCCTAAGTTTTTCTAGGCATTTAGAGATTATTGGAATGTTAAAGGCTGGGCACTAAATGAGTCACTTCCCTGTATTCACTTACTTGCTTATAATATCTTTCTGCAGTATCTCCTACAGTCCTCAATAGCCCAGTGGAATTTACCATTTCCAAAATCAATTTAGAAATTCAAGGTCACAGCTAAAGTGCTCTCTTCTTCCTTCCCAGTTATCATGCATGGTTTTTGTGATAACTACCCTCAAGATTCATATGAAAACAAATCCCCAGAGATGAATTCATGCATGCATATGTGAATTCGATAAAAATTTCTTGAGCGCCTTGGTACTTAGGAAGCTGAAGTGACTAAAACAAATGAGTCCCAACCCCTTGAGTCATTTTCTTGGGGCTGGGGCAGAGCTTTGGGGTAGGGCGAAGGTAGAGAAGATTAATAATGAGCAAGCAGTTACCTAAGTGGTAGCAATCCATGCAGCAAGAAATCTGAGGTCACGGAGCAGTTTCCAGGTTACCTTTCCGGCCTCCAGAACGCCTGGTGGTGGAGTGGAGGAGGGGAGGGGCACTTCACATGGGGCTCAGGTACAGCTCCAGGAAGGAAGTAGTGTTTGGAGGGAGTTCTAAAAGATCAAGAGGACCTGTTTCTGAAATAATTGGGCAAAAGTGTTTCAGGGTGAGAGAGCAGTGTGTGCAAAGGCCGTGACACGGAATTTGACCTTGTGGAGACCAGGGGTATGGAATAAAGAGACACAACAAAAAATTTGTTTTGAACATATTACTTTGTAGTTGATTGACATCCAAGTGAACATTTTACATATGCAGCTAGATGCGTTAGTTCTGAGGATGTAGATAAAATTCAAGAAGGGTCAGCATATAGATAACGCTTAGCCAGGCAATGGGCAAAGAAACAGAGCCAAAAAACAATCATGACCCTTGTATGAATCCAATATTCGTACACTGAGTAATCACGGTCAAGCAGCCAGCAAAGGAGACTGGGGAAATCCAGAGAAGTTTAAAAATGAAAATGATTTCTAAAAAATGGCCAACCATGCCAAAATGCAATTTTGGTAGAGTTTTCTTGATATAAAAATTCTCTTCATGTGTGGTGTTAATTCAACAAACCTTCAGTTGTAATAAATGCAGAGGTAGCTCCTTTTACTTGATTCAGGCACTGCTCAATCCAAATTAACCCCAGTTACACACCAACCTTTACTGCTCAGGCTGGGTGTGGATCCCTGCTTACTGCCCCCGCCTTCTTCCAAAACACCCCGGACCTCAGGACTCTGAGCACTGCTTTAGCTTTTGTTAATGTTTTCCATCTAGGACACAACAGCGAGTTCAGCCCCCTGACACAGGATTCCCTCTCAATCCCTCTTCAGCTCTGAAGGTCTATTTTCCTCTCGTACAGAGAAAAAATATAAAATTTCTGGACCCTCTGGGTCTGCTCAGGTTCCAGGACAAATTCAATATAGTCTACATCTACTTAATCAATGTACAGAAAATTTACTTTGCACAGAATAGTTTTGACTTCCCATTAATGAAGTCAGTGAATGATCACATTCCCCACCATACCTCCCTTTTTTTAAAGAGCACTGTTATTTTGAAAGCTTGTCTTTTTTTCGTCTAAGGGTATGAAAAACACTTTTGGAAAAACAGAACATTTGGAAAACAGCTTCCTATGATATGTCTCACATTCCTCTTTGACTGAGTGTGGTTGTGAAGATAGTCTGGAAACTATCTTACTAGAAGAGTTTTGCCTTCTGTTGTATTGTATTACATTCTTCATTGTTATTATTCTACTTTGATTAAGTGTTTGGGCAGAGACATAAGAAAGAACAAGGAGAGCAACTGATTTGAAGCTAACAATATGCAGTGGAACTACCATGGTGAATTCCTACCATCTCGGCTAGTGAAACTCTGAATTATCTCTAATGTTTTATCTCATAATTATTTCTTATTCTCTTCAATGGTTTGAACAATTTTCCATTCTTACATCTGGTAATCTGAGAAATGTAGTTGAAGGTAACAATATGTAATGTAACAGCCATGGTTAATTCGTATTGTTTTGTCTTGAAACCCTATATCACTTTAAATGTTATTGATTTGATTTGTTTATGTTTGTAATCCTGGTATGCTGCTTTGTTCTTTTTTTTTCTCATTTACTAATCTCTTTAAAACAAAATTTAAAAAAAGAAAGAACACGTATATTGGACTAGAATTTGAGATAACTTAATTCTGCTCCTACCTCTGGCAAGTCAAAATCTCTTTGAGTCTCAGAGTCCCTCGAGTGAATGGAGTAGGCTGATGTATTAACCTGTACTGGCTGTCTGATATGTTAAAGTCTAATTTTCAAAGGGTAAACTCACATCTTAGCAAATGCAATATGAATATGTTGAAGATTTTATTTGAGGTACACATTAAGACATGAAAGCTGCTCCAAAGAGCATTTTAGATTATGTAAGTGCGTGTGAAATTTAATAAATACTATAAGATTGATGAGTTAGGTATAGAACCAGTTAATATCTAACAAAATAATAAACTACAATCTTTGTGCTTATCTGCTCTATTGGACTGAAATTATTTGCATCTTCACCAGAGGAAAGAATTCAAGTTAACCTACGCATCTTAGAGTTGTCAAGCCAACAGAAAATCAGGACCCACACTACCTTAAACAGACGTAGTAGTCTCCTCTGCCTATTTTCAAATGTCAGATAATTTTTCTGACACACACACGTACACTATACGCAACACTGGTTAGCATTTCTCGAGCACTTACTATATGCTGGGAACCACATATGTTATCTGTCTGATGCTCACCACTATGCTAGGTTACATGCTTTTTAATTAACCTTATCTTGCAGGAAAGGAGACAGAGGCTCAGAATAGTTAATCAAACAGCCAAAGGTCATAAAGCTCTTAAGTTGCAGGGGTGACAATCAAACTAGGTCTGACTCTAAAATTTTTGTCTGAGTTTCTACCTATCATTATTATTCAAGTCAAGGGGATGCTCTCCTTGTGTCTTCCCCTCTCCCTCTCCTTTGCTTCTCTCCTTTCTCACCTCTTGTCTTCTTCCTATTCCTTCCCCTCACCTTCACTTCCCTTTTGCTAGGGTCCTGGAACCAGACATCTCTGAAACAGTGAGAGCTTATACTCACCTTCCTGATGTAGATCAAGTATGTATAATTTAGCTGGGCGTGGTGATGATGCACGCCTATAATCCCAGCACTCAGAAGGCTGAGGCAGGAGGATCGTTGTGAGTTTGAGGCCAGCCTGGGCTACAAAGTGAGTTCAAGCCCAGCCTGAACTGCATACTGAGACCCTGTCTCAGAAAGACACAGAACAAAACAAAACAAACCTCCAAACACCATAAAATAAAATGTATCATTTAAATGAAAAATAAATACTTTTCTTTTTTTTGTTTTTAATTCCAAGCCTCACTTTAAGAGGGTACAGAAAATGACAGGTTAAACGCAACCCTAAAATCCTGACTCCTGGTCTGCGCTCCTCCCAAAACACCGCTGTGTTTCTCTGTGTCTGTGCCATCAGTATGGTATTAAGTTTCAGTCCCATTTTTGCTTAGCCACGTATCGAGGGACTCAGAAATGTGCTGAGACAAATCAGGGCTGTAGTTTGTTCAGGAAGAGTGAGGTAAGGTCTTGTAACCACTGAGGCTGCCAAAGAGAATGTGCCATGGGGCATAAAATGAGGAGCCCAGACTTCACCAATGCGTAGTCTCCTCCTTTGCTGGTCAAGATAACACAACAAACGCAGATAACAAGGGAAACCATCATCAGTCATTTCCATACAAAACCATAGCTTTTAGATTGTTTGTGCCCTGGAAAGAAACAAAACATTGTCCAGTAGCAGATAAGGTTGGTGTGGAAGAGAGATGATGAGCTTGGTGAAGGTGGCCAGAGACCTTGCTGCTACACTAACAATTCCTGCTCCAAGTTCCTTAGTGGAAAAATTAAACGCAGTGCCAGATTTCCTTTCCCTTTAGCCAGAGAAGCTGTGCTTCCTGTCCTTCCGAACATTCTCCCCACCCTGGCTTCTACTAGTCTTGGCCACCCATGTCAAGGAGGGAAGCAAGGTGGAGGCTAAGATAGCATTCACCTTATCTCAGGGAGGACATGCTCACTCTAGGATGGGTGGGCCTTAAGAGCCCCACTGAGCAAGCCACACACATGTGCTATAAGGCAAGAGTCTCTAGTTTTACAAGTCTGGGTTTCATTTCCTTTAATTGGGTCTGTACTTTCACAGAGAGTTGTTAACTTCTGTTTAGTCAGCTGCACTACATGCAGTACAGCTGGGCTGAGAGCATCAAATAGGTTGTCCTGTGCTTAGGTCTGGGAAGGACAGCTCAGGTTTGGGAGGGGAAGGTAAATAACGGACAAGCCTGTAAAGGCAGAAGGTAGATTTGTGGCTGCCAAAGGCTGGGGGCCAGAAAGAGTGACTGCTGGTAGGTCTCTTTTCTGAGTGATAAAAACACTCAGGAATTAGGTTGTAGCAATAGTTGTACAACTTTGTAAATATATTCAAACCACTGAGTTACATACTTTCAATAGATGAATTTTATAGTGTGAATTATATTTCAGGAAAAGGAATTTGGAGATAAAAAAGGAGAAACAACAAATTTTGGAACAATACTCAGTGCTGTCAGAATCAGCTGTTTTTCCCCAGGTACCCTGCCACATATCATCAATGTTTTTAAGTGTTTTATACATTTTCATTCTTGTAGTAGAATAACAGTCCACTGTGTACCACAATTCTTAAAGGATGTTGATTTATGAATATTCCATTTTTTGTTATCCATGACAAACAAGGGCAATTTAGCTTTTCTTCCACTCTGCCATTAATCTTGGTTTTCCATAAAGCTCCTCTTGGAATCCACATTCCTGCTGCCCTGGGCTATGTACTTACTCTCCTGTTTTAACTCTGCCTTTTCCCTT